>OY735144.1:11763649-12053634 GCA_963457615.1 Nicrophorus investigator
ATTGAAAATGATCAGATATAAATGCAAATTATGAAAAAGAATTACGTGATGTAATGCATATTCTAACAAATTAATGTTTTTAATTATTTGTGCCAAAAAAACTTAAATAACTACATAATTAATGTTATTAATAACAGTCCCAGTTTCTGTAGCTTCGGGGAAAGATTTTTTCAATTTAAAATTAATAAAACACTTAGAATTTCAATAATCCAAACATAACTTAAAAATATTTCACTAAATTCTATTGAATCCCACTTTATACTATTAGTTAGTAATAAACGAATTTGCTAAAGTTAGAAGGGTGAAACTGTACTAGTTCATATTTTCAAAAAGAAAATAGTATTCGTACACTTTATGCGAATTTTTTTAATTGCAATTTGCAAGAAAAAAAAACAATTTGAAGACTTACACGATACTGAAAAAATCTACGCACGACCCTGGAGATAAACTTCCGCGGCACATTTAAATACTTATGACTTGGGAAAATATTTGAATGTTTTAAAATTTTCGCAACGCACCGGTTAAAAATAATTTTAAAAAAAAAATGGCAAATGTATAATGTAGGAGTAATACATTAAAAAATCCAATTATTTTGATTTGATGTTGTCTGACGGCTTATCGCAAGAAATATATAAATAAATATAAATTAAAAAAATCGTTCACCATAATATTTACAAAAAATTATCTTTATATTTGCAGAACATTAAAAATAAGCACAATTGAGGACAATTTACTGCGTATCAATGTTTTGAATGAAATCAATAGATTTGAAAGTAATGCCAAAAAATGATTGTTTTTCTAAAATGTCGGAGAAAAAAAGCATAACGTATCTTTGGGGAAATGATGTCAACTACAATAATGCTATAGTCAGAATGCTATAAATTATTTGAAAAAAATGTTATCTGCGCCCACACAAGCGCATCTTAACTGGGAGAAATTCTTTAGCAGTTACTCATCTCCAATTAATATAGGAAATCGAATCGGCAACCAAATGGAACAACCCGTAATTCCTCATCCAGAGCTCCCCCCAATACAATACAAAAAACAATTCGCAAGTTTCTGAACAACAACAACAAAAAATGTACTCACTGTCTTTGGGCGATGCTACAGCTGAATCTCCTGCGCTTTTCTGCTTATCCTCCGCCTCATTGGAATCCATTTTCGATGAAATGCAGCCTCCAAACTTATTCAAACGTGAAAATAAAACTAAAATAAAACACGATTAAAAACAGTTTCTCGCTGCTTCGATGATCGACAACGACTGACAAAACACTCTATTAATGTCCGCTCAAATGTGAAACAAAATCTTGTTATTCGTCGGTTGCCATGATGTAATTCGCTCGTATTGTTTTTGTGCCTTTTTTACGGCGAATTTCGTACGGATTTTCAGAACTAAAACCAAGGTCGACTGTGTGCAAAAAAAAGAAGTGGAACATCCGCATACATGCAACTCCAATTGCAACCGACCAAAAACTTCTTTCATCCAAATCACACAGCAGTTCGATCCACAAAAAAACTCTTATTTAGATGAATAAACAATTGCAGTAATAGTAAAATGCTATTTTAATGAAGAACTTTATTGTTAGAACGCACACTTGGTTGCCTACACCGTTATATAGTTTATAACTAACTTTTTAAAAACAATCATATTCGAAAACCGCTTCAATTTTATCAACTTTAATCAATTAGAAATTAACAATTTCAATCTATACTTGAACAACCCGCAACACATGTCATGTTCTGAAGGGGAAACCCTAACCTTAAAATAAAATGATACTAAGAGTTGAGTGAAATGCAGTTTTGAATTTATTTTTATTTTACTTTAAATTTTTTTTAAATGTTGAAAAACACGCAACGACTGAGGCTCCTGTGCGGCGCAGCACAAAATTTACAGAAGTTTCAGCCCCATTTGAATAGAGCTGCAACATCTCTGCGGTTCGAGCAGATTAGAGGGAAGAAAGATGATTCCAACAGTTTGTCTTCTTTATTCATACCGGTGCCTGTGCAGCCCACACCGGATGATATCAATGTTGGGGCTGAGTTGACTGGCACCTTGAACAAAGCAGATCTTCTTAAAGTCTTGAATAAATTCTATCAGAAAAGGGAAATTAAACAGTTACTCTCGGACAATGGATTGGATCGTAAATGTTATTGAAGTTGGTTTGACTTTATTTAATATACTTTGTTTTGTAGAATACTTGCAGCATCAGGCTTATGTGAGCTTTAGGAGATATTGCTTGGAGGCGCAGACGCTTCCCGTTGACTTGCATGTGGTTATTAGTGATATATTACAAGGAGCGGGAAATGCTACAGACATTTTTCCTTATTTCCTAAGGCATGCCAAGCAGATGTTTCCACATTTAGAATGCATGGACGATCTCAGAAAGATTTCCGATTTAAGAACTCCTGCCAACTGGTATCCAGAAGCCAGAGGTATGACCAGGAAGATTGTGTTCCATGCAGGTCCCACTAACAGTGGAAAAACGTATCATGCTTTGGAGAGGTTCATGACAGCAAAATCGGGGGTGTATTGTGGACCTCTCAAGCTCTTAGCTAATGAAGTTTTTAATAAATCCAATACTAGAGGTACTCCATGCGATCTGGTTACTGGAGAAGAGAGGAACTATGCTGATCCATTGGGGAATGCGTCGTCTCATGTTTCTTGTACAGTGGAAATGACCTCTGTGATAACGCCATACGAGGTGGCTGTAATTGATGAGATCCAAATGATCCGGGATATTGGCAGAGGTTGGGCATGGACAAGAGCGCTTCTCGGTATTTGCGCTGAAGAAATCCATTTGTGCGGCGAGCCCGGCGCGCTCGACTTAATCAGGCAATTATGTTTAACAACTGGTGAAGACGTGGAAGTCAGAAATTACAAAAGATTAACTGAATTGAAAATTGAGGACTCTGCTTTAGGTAATGTAAAGTTACATTGCAAATCGCGCAAAAAGCTAATTCGATAAAATTTCAGGCAGTTTGGATAAAGTCGAACCTGGTGATTGCATAGTATGCTTCAGCAAAAACGACATTTATTCAGTATCCAGAGGAATCGAAGCTTCGGGTAAAGAAGTGGCTGTAATTTACGGAGGTTTACCACCGAATACGAAGTTGGCACAAGCCGCCAAATTCAATGATGTCGACAACAGCTGCAAAATCTTGGTGGCTACCGACGCCATCGGAATGGGATTAAATTTGTAATAATATTTTCAGAATAACTGTAAAAACTAATTTATTAATCTCGACAATTTTTTCAGGAGTATTCGACGAATAATTTTTTATTCGCTAATTAAACCGACAATAAACGAAAAAGGTGAAAAGGAAATGGATACGATTTCGGTGTCCTCGGCGCTACAAATTGCTGGGAGAGCCGGAAGATATGGAACTCAATGGGAGCAGGGTTCCGTTACCACCTTTAAAGCGGAAGATTTGAATACTCTGAAGACACTTTTAGCATCACAGACAGAACCTATTACTCAAGCCGGTTTGCATCCCACTGCCGAACAAATTGAACTCTACGCTTATCATTTACCAAACTCGAGTCTTAGCAATCTAATGGTTTGTATAATTATCTATTTATTTCTTGCACATCTTAATTCAACTTTTATTAAAGGACATTTTCGTGAACTTATCTACTGTGGATGATTCGCTATATTTTATGTGCAACACAGAAGATTTCAAATTCTTAGCTGATATGATCCAGCACGTCCCGTTGCCTTTAAGAGCAAGATATGTATTCTGCTGTGCACCAATCAATAAGAAAATGCCATTTGTTTGCACTATGTTCCTAAAGGTATGTAGTAATTTGCTTATCAATAGTACAATTTTATGTTTTGCGAAAATCAAAAATATTCATTAATTTTCATATAAATTAAGTTAGTATAAAAAACGAATTACGAATATTCAAAATATTTTTTTTTTTACTACAAATAATTTAATTCACAAAACAATTAATTGATTGAAAAAATATAATTTGTAAAGTAGAATTAATTTCTTTATGAAAATGATTAAACTATGAAATGTATAATTTTCACAGTTCACCAGACAATACAGCAAAAATGAAAGGATTACGTTCGACTGGTTATGTCGTAGTATCGGGTGGCCAGTGCAGACGCCGAAAACCATCATAGACTTGGTTCACTTGGAAGCTGTCTTTGATGTGTTAGATTTATATTTATGGTTAAGGTATGAATTTCTTACGTTTTGCTAACCAAGAGAATACATTGTTATTTTCTTTGATTTCAGCTATCGTTTCATGGATTTATTTGGAGAAGCGCAGTTGGTTAGGGACATGCAGAAGGAGTTGGATGCTGTAATCCAGCAGGGTGTGGTTCAAATCACTCGGTTGCTTAGAAATTCGGAAACGGGAGTGTCGTCTGGCAGGGCACCAGACGAGGACGAGTTCTCTTTGAACAGCAACAAACAAAATTACTTGAGAGGTATTGTATTTTTATACCGAATTATCGCAAGATTTCATAATTATTAAAACTATCATATGTTGCAAAACTACATTTTTACAAGTTTAAACATAAATTAGTTTAATTCCGATATTAAATTTAATTTAAATTATATGATATGTATTTTCTTATTTCAGAACGAAAGGGATCTCAATTTGGTCGTGGTAAATTAACGGAGCGCCTTTTGGCTCAGGGATTGATTACTCCTAACATGTTGCAAGAATTGAAGAAAGAGTGGAAGGATAATACTAGCGACAGCAATGACGGTGGTTTAGATCCAACGAAGAAAACCAGGCGTAAAAGGAAAACTAAATGATGATTAGTTAATAAAAATTTTAGTTGCTCAGTCTGAAATGTTTATTTATTTCATTGACCCAACGTAACACTTGTTATATAACTTTTATTTAATTATTGTGAAAGGCCGGATGACCAAGTTCAATCGAAGGGTCATAAATTTATAGACAGTAAACCCAAGTCCTGGGCCTCCAAATAGTATTAGCCCACAGTCTGCACTATGTAATTTTCCTGGTTTATAAATTAGGACACGAGTTATCATAAATATTACTTTTTCGTGAATTCTTAAGTAAAAAATAAGGATACTGTTGATCTGTTCCAATTATATGCTCATATTTTTGCTATGTTATCACGTATAACTTCAATTTAACAAACTTGAGTTTTTTTTGTGTAAAAATAGATATTTTTATCATAAAAAGGATATTAATTAAATTTATTGACTACAATTGTAATTTATATGAGAACTCAGTAGTATACATCTGTTTATTACTTTTAATATAGTATGATTTAATTAATTTAATACTAAACTTTGAACTTTCTAAGTCTGCATTAGTTTGGATTATTAGCAGATTTTCTGTTAGATTATTTGGATGTGATTGAAGTTTTGCTTGAAACCTTTCATTGAAGTTTGTAATTACACTTTTAATTATTTCCATGTGTAAAACACTATTAGGTTGTGTCGGTAATTGTACGCAATGTATTTTATTGAAATCGCTGTAGTATTTTGATGTTAGATGGAAGTAAATGCCCTAAAACTGTATTTGAGATTACACAGGTTTGAGGATAGATTTATATATTAATAGATTGTGCTCTAACGATAGCACTGTTTTTCTTCCAAGCAACCAATTTAGTTTGCTGAATTTCAGACCATTATTTCTTCTTCAATGTGATTCATCTGCCCAAATACTTTGCAAGATATTTTACGTGATCGTTCTCTTGCTGTATTACTTTATAGTTTAAAGTTACTGATGAATATGTTTGCATCCTCATTCTTCGTTTCTTGGTTTTAATTCACCATCCTCTTTGCAAGTTTTGTAACTTCTGGATTACTATTAGAGGACATTAATGCTGAATCATATGTAGCAATAGTTATTATATTAGGTGTTGCGAGGTCCGATGTCAAAATAAGATAAAGTACACTTAATTATTTTAAACGAATGCCTGCGAGAAATCCAAAATGCAGCAGAGCAACAAGTATTGTTTTTCTTTAAGATAATCATTCGTAACTTTTCGAAATCTTTGGATATAATTGGTGGTATATTAATTGCTCTGTAAGACGTTACTTCTTTTGGAAATTTTTTTTGGTTTGCGAATGCCTGCAATAAATCTAAAAATGCAGCAGAGCAAGTATTGATTTTTTCAAGAGAATCATTCGTAACTTTTCGAAATCTTTGGATAAAATTGGTAGTATACTGATTGGTCTGAATGACGATACTTCTTGAAGTTTTTCGGGTTTGGGAATGCCTGGAAAAAATCCAAAAATGCAGCAGAGCAAGTATTATTTTTCTTCAAAAGAATCATTCGTAACTTTTCGAAATCTTTGGATATAATTGGTTGTATATTAATTGCTCTGTATGATGTTACTTCTTCTGGAAGTTTTTCGGGTTTGGGAATGACTGCGAGAAATCCAAAAATGCAGCAGAGCAAGATTAATTTTCTTTAAGAGAATGATTCGGAACTTTTTGAAATATTTGGATATAATTGGTAGTATATTGATTAGTGTGTATGACGTTACTTCTTCTGGATGTTTTTCGGGTTTGAGAATGACTGCAAAAAATCCAAAAATGCAGCAGAGCAAGTGTTGTTTTTCTTCAAGAGAATCATTCGTAACTTTTCGAAATCTTAGTATATTTATTGGTCTATATGACGTTACTTCTTCTGGAAGTTTTATGGGTTTTGGAATTACTATGAGGTGAACTACTTTTTATTGAGCGTTTGAATATGGTCGATATTGGTTTAGCTGCGAGTTTTTTTCAGGTACTTTCCTCAATTTTACATTTGTTTCTATCTTAAATGAACTTCGCTGCAATTGAATGATTTTATTGAATGATCCATCTAAAATTGAGCCTGCCGGAAATCATTTTCTTGTCTGATCTACGAAAATGTTCATTTTTTCTACGTTGTTTCTATTATCCACATGAAGTAGTCTAAATTTTCGAATGGGAATATTTCTTCAGGATGTGTTTGAATACATTGAATGATTGACCTTTTTAAAATCTTGATAACATGGTTAAACTTGGATGTTTGATTACCCAACTGACTTTATAAACTTACATGAATGGAAAGGATAAATATTTATATATACGCTCAGTAAACTCATTTAAAGCATTTAATTTTAAAGTTATGAAGAAATTTCTGTTATTTTATATGTGGTTGCATAAATATAATACTGCATAATTAAAAGGCTAGTTACAAAGTATTGCTATTACTCTCTGACACATCGCTCTTGATTTGCATCTCGCAGTGTTCCTCATCATTTTGAATCTTAACAGTTGACGTAGAAACGTGCACACGATTTAACGATGGCTGTTCGAAAAACTGACGATTAAGTCGAGGCTCAGGAAATGGATAACTATTAATAGCGCCGTTCATAAAATTCGGATTGGCCGGCGGATAAGTGCGTGCTGGTATATTGTCGTACATTCCCATTTCCGCCTCAAAGACCAATTGATTTATGGCATGCTCCAGATATGAGCGAGTTCTTCCTTCGAACTGTTTCAACTTGTTAGTTAGATGTGATGCGTAGATCATCGTCGGATCCTCGGGTGGACGCGTCTGGTATGAGCTGTGCACCTCTTCTCTGTGATGTTTCACATTCTTCTGAGGATTCGGTGTATTCGGTTTCAACGCTTTCAATCTGTTCTCTATATCTTGAACATTCTCGAACCGATCGATTTCCTTCTTAATATGCTGATTACAATTCCCGGTGTTCTTTATATTTGAATTTAAGGCCTCGTACAATGCGTATTCAGGACTTTCCATTCCCACCGAAACATCTTCAGTATCGTTTCGAATTTTCTGAAAACAAATTTATATACAAAAATAGAATATATTTAATTAAAAAAATGATAAAATTCAAATATGCTAAAAATTTAGCAAAATTCAGGACTAATTCAATAGTAATATTTGTTACAATTCTGTTTTTTTTTTAGATAGAAGCCAAAAAGGAATTATAATTAAGAATCCACAATAGTTAGGAATTAAGATGAGATAAAAATATATATATAATTCCAAAATTAAATATTTGATGAATATGATAATAAAATTTTACAAAATTTGTATTTTTTTCGAATACATTTCCACTTTTTTGCCATTTTTATTTAAAATTGTTTAGCTGGAATTATCTATTAATTAATAACTTAGAACAACAAAAAAACTGAAGCATTTAAAAGATTCAGCATTTAAAATCAATTAAAAGTTATTTTTTTGTATTAACATACGTCTCCATCAATAATATCTGTAAATAATATATGTTTATATTATTAGTAAACTTACTTCGGTGTTGATGGAATCGTTCGGTTCGTCGATTAAAAATAAAAGATGTTTGAAAGCGAACCACTTTGATTTGTAAACTTCTTTTGCGTCTGTAATCATGAATCAAAGTTGTACACGTGTCAAGTCATATTTATAATGTTACCTTTTCCGATTCCAACGATTATCTTCCCTTTTGCCCTCTCCCTGCGGAAGGAACCCTGCAAACTTTGCATCTTCTTTCTCGCATCATCGATGTCCACATTGCAGGCTTTCGCGATGCTGTACCAAGCGTTGAACTTCTTTATTTTATTGAAATGCCATTTGTCTCTGGTGTTCCACAGCAGCGGATGTTTCGCATACTCACGGATAAGCATCAACGTCTCATCGTTATCCCATTCCACTTTCTCCATGTCCAGTTTACGCACCTCAAAGAAACACTGCAATTATTACACTGTTGACAGTGGAAATGGGTCTGCTTTTGATAAATCAATAATGAAGCAGGAGCGTATCTATGTTTTTATACAAGAGGGTGAACCTATTACATACAGAAATGTTCAATAGTTTTCATAATACCTTACCTCACAATAGGCTATCGGCCATGAGGTATCAACTATGTGTATTATTAACTCTATTAGAATAATTCCTTTCTTTATTACATCATAACTTGGTTAAAAATTTCTATACCATTAAAAAATATAGACAAAAACTGAGTAAATTCTTATATCAAAACTTGAATTAATACCTTTAATGAAATTCTTCTTCAATTTATTGAATATTACACAATGAAAGATTTCAATGAAACCCAGCAAATAATTGCTTTTGAACAACCAAAGAACATCTATATGAAGAATAAAATTATTATAGATTGAAGCAACATTTCAACTAATACTAATTTACAATAGAAAATCAAAAATCTCTGAAGCAATTTCTTGTACCCTCTGATTATTAATGACTGATGAAAGCTTTACACATTTGAATTTCATCTTAATAATTCAGCGTTATATTTTCTAAATGTTTACTTTTAGAAAGACGAAATATATTACCGGTAAAATACAAATTTATCTATGGTCAATAATTATGTTGTGATTATATTTGTTTTTATGTATTTATAAATTTATTTTGCAGTCAATATTACTATAACGTCACAAAATGGAACCGCGTAATTTGGAAATTTGGTAAATTTTATAAGAAACTCAAAATTAATACAAATCAGATTAATCGGAATTATAAATCCATTGAATTAGATCAATTAATGACATCAATTCTTCTTCTCTTCATCTTAATTATAAATTCCAAAATCTCTTCCCGGTATGGTTGGAAAACTAATTAATTTGTATTGCATAGAAACAGAATTATAAAAGTACCACATTATAAGAGGATTTACTGTATTTGTTGACTCTGCAACATCTTGTATTAGTCTGTATGCATTAATTATGTTTATACAATTTTCAAAGTCAAGTATTCAGCTTAATTAGATTATCAATTATTAAACTTAATTAAACAAACTTTTACGATATAATGAAGATATGTTCAATACATCATATATTAAAAAAAGACTTACTGAAGGATTGTGACTGTTGTGTTATTGAATGGTCATAGAAGATACACGGACACTTGTATGGCTTAATCGATAACTTTATTATTAAGACGTGCTTGCGCATATACAGTTTAAGTACTGACTCCTGTAGTCAGTAGGAGTCAGTACTTAATACTTAGTGTGTAACTATGGTTGCATACTTGGATAACAGTGATATTTGTTCTTTCCTTTCATTCAAGACTAGTTTCTTATATATAGTCAATTTATTAATAGTTAGAATTTATTGTTTTCGCTGTTAATCATAAATACTGTAATATGGTCAATAATATATTTAATACTTTAAGTGTGAATGTCATAATGTCGTTGACAGGATTAAGTATTGTAAAGCTCTTCCGGCAGGAAGAAAGCAAGTTATTAAAAAGATTTAATACTTTTTGTAACTACTACAATAAATAGTATATTAAGAGTATATTTAACATGCAAATTCCTAACATTTTCCATTTTATTTTGAAATAATTTAAAGTACCTTACCTTCTAATAAGCTTTTATCATTTTCTAAGCTTTTGCTATATGATTTAAAATGTTTTAAGATCAGGGTTTCTCAAACGTTAGAAAAATATGACTTATCATTTTATAAGTTTGAAATAATTATTCATCAGCCTGTTTAATTAATGTTCAAACCTTTTAATTATTTGTTATATAATCACACTTTTCTCTGGCTATATATAATATATACAGAATGGGCCTTAACATGCTTCTTCGTGATACACCTGACATAATTGGATACAAATTCATCACTGTATTTCACTTTCACATAAAATAATCTTTCTGTAAAATATGATTTTATTATTTTATAATAGTAAATCTGTGTAACACACTTTGTTGAACATATACCATTATATGGACTTGCTCTATGGTGCAGTGTTAACAACGAAATCCAAATTGATGATTAAGTATTAGTTCCTTATTGTTTATGAAAATTTTCAGCCAATTCATTTAAATATTTTGAAACACCTTCGATATTATTAGAAATAGACATATAGGTCTTAACCTTCATCCACCCAATCTGTGGCGCATTTATATTTTTCAAAGATACTTTACTACCTAGAAAAATACATTTCAACAAAAAAATACCATTTTGCATCTACTTCAAAATTATTTCCTACAAAACAACACCTACATCTTCTACAAAGAAATAAATATTTTACAATAAGTATTTCGTGCGTGATTATTTTATTTTTTATTTCTGTTGATATCAGTGAAATCCAGTTCAATTTGAGTTATTTTCAGGCGCAAGTAGTTTGACAATTGCAGCTTATTTCAATATTTAGTTTTAATTCCTAGCAATGCCGAAAAACTAACTTCACAAAGGTATAACGATGAAAATATAAATAATATCTTGAAAGCATCAATAAAGTTTCTTGAAAAGATAGCTAAAATTGTGTCAATTTGCTGCGATTAAAATTCGGTTTAAATGATTCAGTTAAGTTCTTCATCGTCTTTGGACGATATATATGCTCGTGGTAATATTGTCCGGAAAGAGATGCGTTTTGCTAATTTTTCATTTCTTCGAGAAAGTATAAATCAACAAAATTTCTACCATAAACTTTTAAAATATTTCAATATACTTATGGTCTTCAATTGCATATACATAAATGTTTTTTTATTAATCCTCGAATTCTTGAAAATATATGTTAAATACGTGAGCTTCAGAACAAACTTCACATATCGTAACGTTTTCTCTAGTTCGTTTTTATCGCTTAAAAAAATTGACTTCTTCACGGAGTTCAACAAGTATTGACAGCCAACGTTTGCATAAGAAGTGATTTATGGTTGCTCCCTATCCCATAAAAAAAGCTCGATATGTAACGGTCTTGATATTATTAAGTACACTATTTTAACAGCAATGTTAAAAAATATCTAAAATATATTTTGATAAGTGAATGTTGCAGTGAGTTCATGACGGATTTGAACTAACTTTAAGCACCCGAGTCACAACATCACTTTGGACTTTAAAAAATTGTAGTCTTGAATATTTCTTCGCTAGTTTCTCGACTAATTGGTTCCCAAAACAATATATATTCTTATATAACGTATGAAAACCAGCAACTGGGACAAATCTTGTATATCAGTAGATTCTTTCAGTTGTAGCGAGAAAAAAAATATTTTTGCTAACTCTGGACCATTTAATTTTCTGAGACATTTCATCAATTCTATGTGCGACTTTGCTATTTGAATAACTCCATAATTAACATTCCAGTATTACTGAGACCACTAAAGTTTCGCCGATTGTGTTTTCATCATTTGCTTGATTCTTTACAAATAGCATTGCAATTATCTTCATTCCATAAAAACTCGATTGCTAAGTAGTCGGAATCATATTTTTTTTTATCACTTTTTCGTTCTTGTTGCTTCGAATTTGAGCTCGAGTCTTCTTTATCAACCATTTATCTTCTTTATCCATAAAATACACAAGAGATAAAATAGACGAGAATATAACAAAAAAAATTGTAAAACATGTAACACAAGTGATAATGAAAATATTTTTTTACTTTTTTTGCAAACCAGAAAAAAAAATTAAAATGTGCAACTTCTATATATGTATTCTAAGAATAAATCAGATAAATTACAATCAATATCTTTTTACAAACCCACTATATAAATATTAAAGTAACTAATTTATTATTAACATATTTTTTTTGATAAACTTTATAAAAATGTACATTCAAGATTTTGTTGCGACCTACCAAACATCGACTCGCGACTCACATTTTGAGAAACACTGGTGTATATGTATTTATTTCTTATAATGCCTTTCCTAGCTTGGGTATTAAAATTATTTTAACTATTTTCACTGCTCGAACTTAAACAAGATTCATGTTTTTACCTTGTGTTTGCATCGATTCAATCAATTTTGTTGCCATAATTTTATTAAATTCCAAAAGGAACTCTAAAACTTTCTATTAAACGCAGTTGAACAATTACCTTTGAACAACCAAAAAACGTCCATATGGAGAAGCAAATTATTATAGATTTAAGCATTATTTTCGCATATTTGTCCAAAAATTTATATCATATTTATACATATTCAAACTGAAAAAAATCAGATCTCACATGTAGAGCAACACTTTAATCAATCTGGATTTATTAGTCATATTTTATTACATTATTTTTTGTAGATAAAAGCCTCTTCGTTGTAGAATATTTTTGTATGCATTAAAGTCTTAGATTAATCCGGTTTCAAACAGTCCGGGATATTAGCGTAACCGATTACCGTACAATCAGAATCTCACCTCATATAATATGTATATACAAATATAAGGAATAACACTGAATATTTTTGTATCTAAATAATTTCGTTACTTGAATAATTTAACATTGACTTTTTACTATTTTTAAATATTATGAAAATATTTCAATAGAATAAAAATATATCGTCAAAATTTCCTAAAAAAAAAATGGAAATTTCTTCTTTAATTAATTACAAAAATAACTTACCTTTTCTTCACATAAATACTTTTACTTATGAGATTTTGCGATGTTTAAAATGCAGCCTTCGCGACCGAGCAGAAAAAGAATAATCTACAAAAAATTACTAATTTTTTAAATTTTATTCTCTTAACCTCAACTGTAACAATTCATTACAAAGGTCGAAACACTGCTTAAATACAACTTAAATAATAATAATAATAGGAGACTTGAACAAGAAAAAAATAAGGGAAAACCGGAAGCGGGAGACCACAAAACTATGTTTCATATAATTCATATATAATATTATTTGTTACTTAACATAATTATAAATCGTGATTTAATCAAGTACGAAAGTAACTTAAACAACAAAAATAATATTAAAAAAAGAAATGGGGGCGAAACGAAATTTAAAAAAAAAAGTTATGCATTCATTTCGTTTTTTTTTTGCTGTGGGTGAAGAAGGTATAGTATGTAAGAACTATTAATTATACATAATATATATTATCATCAGTATTATTAATTAGATTGGCCGGTATTAGTTTATATATTTATATAATTACAGTAATTACGATCGCTTTGATTAACCATGGCAGTTTTCAGAGGACGAAAACTCGCAAAATAATTTTAAAAAGAAATAATCTTTAATTAGGTCCTCCACAAGGGCTACAAGGAATAAAATATGTATAGTTTATTACTTATCTCTCTCTCTTAATACAACTTGAACTCCTTTTATTTTGTTACCTAGTATCTCCTCATTTCTTTAAAATAAGAATATATATTTATATATATTACACACATTTCGAAGAGGAAAATAAATCTACCATTTTCAAAAAAAAACGTACAAGTAAAAAATTAAAACCGACTCCGATAAAAGAAAAAAACACACAGGGAAAGAATGAAGAAAAAAAAACCTATAATCAATAATTTTTTTTTACACATCTCGCTAATTGTTCGTACTCGTCGTCTCTTCTTCACCTCCGCAATTTTTTTAATCACACACATGTAATTCGTAAATTTTTCATTATTTTAAATATAAACATTATTATGCTACTCTAAACAATATTAATATAATAGTTGCTGGATAATTAAAAAAATAAACTAAAAATAATATATTAAACGAATCCCATCGATACAATTCATAGAAAGTAAAGAAAAAAAAGAATTAAAACAAACAAAAAATCTGCTAAGTATTTATAATATATAATTTAATAATATTGAGTAGGTACTTAATAACTTATTTTAACAGTAAAGAAAAGTAATATTGAAAAATTCCATTAATAACGTAAAAAATATGTGTAAATATTGATCAGTACAACTATTATATAGAGAAAAGAAAACTATTTATTAGGTAAATAATATTATATTAAATAATAAACAGCCAGACTTGCTCGCACACTCACACGTCACAATCATTCTGTAAAGGGGTTCCGTTTTCCATCCACATTATACATAAACTTTATACTAAAAAAAAACTCGCATCATCATCATCCAGAAGGCGCAGTTTAAAAACAAAATAGAAACATCATCGCACCCCAAAAATAATAATAACATTAAAAAAAAAAAGAAGACACGTGTTTGCATCATCATAAATATATTTTACGCTTTATCATTCTCATATCGATTACTATGTTATTTTATTTAAATTATTACTTTTACCCCAACTCCATTTTATACAAAAAAAAAAGAGAAATAAAAACAAAATCATATATAAAAAAAACAACTAAGATTAAATAATCAAATTTCTTAAAGGATTAAATATATGCCTGCATTATTATTTTTTTCTTCGTTTTCATTATTGTTATGTATATATAGAGAGGTATAATAATCAATTTTACATTACATATTCTCGTAGTTTTTTTTTGTTGTTGACTTATATTCTGTTAAATCTACGTGTATCATCGAATGCGCATCAAAAAAAAAATAATTAAAACAAAAAACAAAACAAAAATCTTACTTAACTTAAGATTAGATTCCGTGACACGGTATTTTCGTCGAGTTCCCGCCCAAATGGTTGTTCTTGTTGTCGATTGAAAATGATGAGTGTATCATATTTTTTTTCTTTTAAATAATTTTTTTTTCATGTAAGAACTAACAAAAAAAATGATAAGACTTTTTTTGCGTTTGCTTTTATAATTAATAAGATTTTTCATGTTTTGTTAGCGATTGCCTAGAAATGAGAAACAATTGCAAAATGTTAGTGATAGAAAAAAAATATAAACATAAACATAAAAAAAAATGAACATAAGAGCACTCGAACAAAAAATGACTACATACGCGTACACACACTAGATCAATGGTTTTCAACTTATGGATGGTTAAAATATTCGTAGCACTGGTTGAAAATCATTAAACTAGATGAGATATAAATATATAGAGGAAGCCAAATAATAAAAAGTGATTATTTACAGTAAGAAAATAAAGCAGATAAGAAAGAGAACTGCAGTCTCGATCGAGGAGGCAATTTTTCAACACAACATGAACTCTAACGTGTTCCTCGCAAGAAATTTAAACGCCATCTAAATACTCAAAAGCAATTGTTGAAAAGAAAACTTATTTATTTTGTTTATTAATTCATTTCTTAAATTTATTAGTTAACATTGAATTTACATTTGAACATTAGAGGCCTCTAAATTCTCTGTATGCTATTATAGTAACACATTTTTAGTACTGATCACCAACCATCCCGAGTATTAAAAACTGTTGCCTTGTATGTTATGCGTAAAGAATATATTTATAAAAAAAAATAATTAAAACAAAACACAAAAATGATTTGCAACAAAAAATAAAATAAAATGAAATTTAAAGTAATATTATGAGAATGAGTTTTATAAAATCTTGAATCAATTGTATTTTTTTTTTCTTCTTTTAATATAGTTTATCATGTTACACTTATTATTATAATTATTAAAAGTTTTATTATTATTATTATTAAATATTCTTTCTACTCACCAAAAATTAATCATGAATCAAGCACAAAATTAATTTTTGCCGAGCGGAAAATTGTGACAGAGAGACCGCGCGCATAAATTTTTAATCTGAAAAACAACAAGAGAAGAACAGACATTTCAATAAACAATTTTTATCATATATTGACACAAATTTGGACGAATACACAAAAAAAAAGATAATAATGAGAGAAGATAAACAAAGTTATTCAGTAATGAGGGAGAGATGGTGTTTTTCCTTTTGTATAGTAGATTTGAAGGGACAATAATATTATTTATATATATCTTGTTTGCTTTTTTTTTTTCATATATATATAATAACCAAAAATTAATTTCGTCAAGCAAATTGAGTTTTCTTTTTTGTTAACTTTTAATGACCCTTAACAGGTTTGGCAACATCGGTGGAGGAGGCGTGTACTTTAGAGTGGGCGTTGGCCTTAGCAGAACTCAATTTCCTATCAACGTCTCTGCTGACTGAAAATAAAACGGGATTTGGGTATATCGGAGAGAGGGACTTAACCCTCTAGGGTAGAAAAACAGTAAATAATGAAATATCAGGGTTTTGTATAATCATAATAAGAAAGAAAAAAGACTTTGTGAGTAAAAGTGTTTACTAACCGGGTTGTTGGGTGACGGCCTGCGATGCCTGGGGTACGTAGCCAGGAGCAGGATGACCTGGAGCCGATTTCTGCTTAAGCAGTGTCCAATCGAACGTGTAATCGTATTGGTGGTTGAGGGTGCGGAACAGGATGCGGAACAACTGGCGCAGGTACATGTAATCGGGAGACTCCTCGAATCGCAGACCCCGACAATAATTTAAATACATCGCAAATTCCGCTGGAAAACCCTAAAACAAAGAAAATAACAAATATCATTTATGATTCAAGATAAATCAAACGAAATACGGTACTTTGCAAAGGACTTCGACCGGCGTCGACATCTTTTTCTCGCTGATCTTCTCGTATTTCTGCTTCTTCGTGGCCGCTTTCAGGCCCTGCCAAGGCAGACAACCCCTATTGAAGTACATGAGTACGTAGCCTAAACTCTCCATGTCGTCACGGCGCGACTGCTCAATACCAAGATGTGCATTTATCGAAGCGTATCTCGCTGTTCCTGTCAAGTTTTTGTCCTCGCGATAGCTAATGTGTAACCTAAAAGAAGAGGAACGTTTAGTTGAAGCACGCACCGATTATCCTCGATTCTCGTAATTACCTCGACCTCACGTCTCTGTATTTCTTGGCGAGGCCAAAATCTATGAGGAACAATTTGTTACAGTGGCGACCGATGCCCATGAGGAAGTTATCCGGCTTGATGTCACGATGAATGAATGATTTGCAGTGTACGTACTCAACTCTACCAATCATCTGATCGGCAAGCATGAGCACTGTTTTGATGGTGAAGCGACGGGAGCAAAAGTTGAAGAGGTCCTCCAGGGACGGACCCAGCAGATCCATGACGAGCACATTGTGATCCTTCTCCTGGCCATAATATCTGCAAAAGAAAAGTCATCCATGAATTAGTGTTTCCCACATAAAAGAAACCGGTATCCCAAGTTTCGGCGAATTTTAGTCACAAACAAGTAAAGCTACCAAAAAGTACAACGCAAGGATCACTAGTTCTTGGTATGGATAGAAAAACAAGAAAAAAAACGGGGTGCAGACTAAATTTAGCGCCAGACAATTTACCTCCTATGAATCTATTCTGGGATCGTAAAAGCCGAAACTAATTTACCCAAAAGATTTTAGTCTCAAAGTTAATGGAATAGAGAGAGCAAGAAACCCAGGTTCGTTAACCCGAAGTAACTGTATTGAAGTGAGAAAGAAAAGGCATTCACCCTTCGTGCAAAGAAAAAATATACAAACAACGCATTTATTAAATAAAGAGGGGGATCGTTGGACCAAAGTTTGTTCATTGATTTCATATATAAACACGCAAGCGACGTTTAGAACCAGACGCAACGCAATAAAGGATTTCTTTATTTCCCTTGTTCTTAAACTTTAAACGAACTTTACGTTTACACATGCCGTGAATGATTTATAAGCTATTATCTCTCATTTTTTTGAATTGAGAGCGCATAAAATATAATCCAATCATTAAACTTGCTAATTTCTATTAGAATTCGACTAATTCAAGTCAAGGTTTCGGGTTTCGCGTCGTCGACCTTCTTTCATATTGAACAACCCGATAAGAACATTTCCACTTATCTATCGATTAAAACTTGCTTTTCGACGTAGTTGGAGCGATCCGCCCCTTTACATTTATTAGTGAAATCATGGTTCTTGAAATATTCCAAACCCACGCGATTTTCTTTTATGCTTTAAGAGATTATTAACTACGTAAAATGCACCCGCAGCTCAGAAGTTAAGTTATCGATTGTACATTCGCCCTCGGCAGCAATCTAAAATTAAACTTTAAAGTTTATTGTACAATTCCTTTAAGTGATTACACCTACTAACCCACTTCTTAACTCTTTTTTGGTTTAATCTTATCCGCGCTTTCCCTACTACAGCTTTTCCTTTCTGCTCATCTTTCACAATTATGCAATATTTAATTTAATGATAAATAAAATAAAGTATTATTAAATATTTTCCATTTATATTTATCGACGTACACATAATAAAATATAAACAAAAAGATAACTGCTTGTGATATGTAGAGTAAAGTGGAAAACGAACTAACTTTCCATTAAGTAAAAACAGCATTTTCTCTTTTCATGGACTGCGATACAATACAAATAATGAAACACGTCAACCATTTATAAATCGAACTACGTTTCAATAACAAACATAAAAAGAGTAATAGCAAGATATATTTAGAACAAGACGATAGGTTATTTTGAGGAATGGACAAATTTTGCAAGTGGAAAACATAGCGAATGCATTTTATTTATTAAACATTTTGTAAACAGCATGTGTTTAAGGTCGGACGGTCCAAGTTCCAGCCACTGAGCTTTTATATAACAATCGCCTAGTTTAAATATAGTTGCTCCACACTGAAGACCCAGCGACATGATGAAAGAACTATAGAATTGGAAAATACGTTTGGAAAACTAACATGCATTTTCTCTCATCCAATTTCCTTTCCTTCCGAAAGTGTAAATAAATATATGAATCACGTGCATTGCTGCGCATTTATTGACGATGAAACAATTACGAATTTGAATAATGCTCGTGACGTACATGTCTGTTATGCACCTTTATTTACGCTCTCATTTAGCATAGATGTGCTGATAAAGTTCAGACTCTAGTATTTACTACGCTGCATTTCTTGCTGATGCAAATTTGATGTTTACAACAATGCAAATGTCGTAATTCAAATGTATTTTTTATAGATACATTTGAAGTAACAACATTTGCACATATCGATTACATAATTTTAATCGCGATTCAAGCTATTTACAATTCAGATCTTGCAAAACTAGTTCTACTGAAATCACCCACGATAAATAAATATATTCCAGAGTAATGCAAACAAATGTAAGTCAAGGGTATTTATGAAGACATGTGTAATGTTAATATGTACTATATTTGAAAAAAATATATTCACCCCAAGGTAAAACTTTGCACGTAAATTGCAAATAAAAAATAAATTGTCTTTAATGTTAATTCTTTCTGTATTATTACTTGTTTAAAATTAAATCACATTTAAAATTTTAGTTGATTTTTCTAGTTTAAAAACATTGTTAAATCTTCAACAGCACAAACTCGAAAAGTGCAACAACATATTTTTTTCAATTTTAATGAGGATGTTTTTGATTTCCGCATGAAATAAAAAAATAAAATGCTATAGTTAGCTAAATTCATGAACTAATAATGTTACTTCGCACTATCTATTTGACATGTTTGACCCACATTTATCGCTTACAAAATAGTATTTTCGCATCATAGACGTGTGCGAATGCATTTTAAATTCAGGTCTCGAATGCTTGAAAACATGCGGGTCCTAAATTCGTAGTAGTGCACTTCTGGCGATGCATCTAAGCTCGCCTTTTGATGCATCTTCTGCGACCTGAATATTTTCACACCAAATAAAACCAACAGAAATAAAAAGGAGAGTGAATTGTAGTAAGCACAAAAACTTTTTATTGTTATATCCAGAATAGTTTCGAGATGTATTTTAAAAGGAAACGATCGATATAGTTGGATATACAATACTTTGTTAGGACCACAAAGACTACACCTTTTGTATACTTGCAGGTATTCAAAAATAGAAGGAAAGGAATTTTACATAGAATTCTATTATTGTAAGACGGTAAGCTTAGAGGGACGAAAAACGAATTTTCGTTCTAACCTGGGTCAATATAATATAAGTTTAAATTGTAAAATGATGGTTTTAAAATATCATCAAATGGATTGATTTCAATTGATTAAGACAGACACAACATAAAGAGAATTAAGAATTCAAGTAGCGGATGGGCTCTGTGGCCACTTCGGCGAAAACCTGATGCAGTTTAGTGACCCCGAACTCGAATGGACACCGCAGAAGGGGGAAGAAGATGCGAAAGAGGAAGGAAGAAACAAACAAAATGCAGTCTGAAACAGAAGGTAATACTATGCGGTTTCGATGAAAAAAATAGAAGAAAAACGAAGTCATGGTAAACAGACGGAAAGATGAATGTATGTTCGTCTTCCAGTGGGATCGCGTTCGAGGGAGAGAATCTTAAATTAGAAAATCTATTTCTGTCGTTCCCGAAATTCAGGAACTAATAAGAGATTCCGTCGGTGTGTGGGAAAAGACGTGCGGCCACGTTTTAGGCGAGGTCAAACGAATTAAAAGGAAGAGAAGCAGACGAGACCCACACACATACATCAACAGGTTACAAACTCCTTTCCTTCTAACATCTTCTTCCGTTAGCTTCTCATCGCAGAAACGGGTTCTAAGGCTGTCTATGAACAGAGGAGACGACCTTTTGGCGTCCAGATGTTTTTCCAGCACCTCCCCAACGGTGCAACGGATACGGAAACAACGTGAAAAAGAAAAAAATCTTCAGCACCGACGCGCAAGTTCCAACAGGTCGAGAGATCGCGCAGATGTGTTTTGTATTCGCATCGACCACAAGAGAAGATAAATAGAATCACCAAAAAGAAATTTACAAGAATCCTTGTCTCGAACTTTCTATCTCGAATAACAGTAAAAGTTTGGCCCACCTCTCTACGCCGAACGCATTCTATTCACACAGAAAAAAAAGCATTTTTCTTTATTCTTCGAAGTAAAACGAAGATTAAATAACACAGCGTGACGGTAATTTTCATTGATTTACAAATTTTCGTAATATTTATATGTTTAAAACAAAAGGCAAATTGATGATCGCATGTCCATATACAATTAGCATTGCGACAAGAAGAATTTTGTAATTAGAAGGCCTTGAAGAAAGGAAGAACTGCCTCTGTGATCTTTCCATATTATATAGAAATTAAAGTTGCAAAATGGAATATGGGTCATCGCGCGGAGGTTGTTTCGCATCCAAGGCCTTTTTCCATCGGCCTTCTTCCGCCGTTAAATGGGACACACAAAATTCATCCTTTCTAAGCGGTTTATACTATACTCAGTCAGAACTAATCTTCGAATCGATTGATGTTCGAAAACGCTTTATAAAATACTGAATAAAAGTGAGCGAGGTTATTTTATGAAGCCAAGTGTACGTGCATCAGCAACGAGCCTGTTTTCTCAGTTGCTATTTTTACACTAGCAACTGCATGTTTTTTACGCAAAAGTTCACGGTTCAAAAGCAATGAATTTATTTCTAAATAAGTATTATGAACGGTTACGTTCTATTTACGCAGAATTGTTTATATTATACCTAACATTTTTATTATGAGATTAACATTTAACTAGAGGTTATTTATATTCTCCTCCAACCATAAAAAAATTATATAATACTTTTTGTAAATGTAACGAAAGCCAGTGACAAAAATCATTTAATACATACCTGATATGTGGAATTCCTATACCACCGTGTAAAAGCTTGTATAGTTTGCTTTCATATAAGAGCTGTGGATGTCTTGCCCTAACACTCTCCAATTTTACAGCTACTTCCTGCAACATAAAAATAAATAATTGAGTAAATCGTTTGATGATTGCCTCCGGAGAAGCCAAAAAAAAACACAGGAATATGTAAACAGAAAAATATAACAGCAATTCCAATTTACAGCTATGAATTTGCAAAACGAATGTGAATTATTTATTTACATTTCATACAAGTTATAATATTTAACAGTTCTATTGATTTCTTATTCATTTATAGTTTGCACAACCAACATACCTTGTTTGTTGCTATGACAATTGTTTGAAAACATAAAATTTGATGACTAATATTCTTTTCTCACTATATAAACAAATAATTTGATATTATTAGAAAGTTCTTTGAAATATTTTTTTTAATATAATAAAATGATCATTTTTTTAAATTTTCCATAACATCAGCAAAGTGAAGCATAAATCTTTAGAAAGTGGTACCAAGGACCAAAGTAGTCACTTTTCTTGTTATTTTTTTGCTTTGTAATTGCGTGCTCTAAGAAGGTCAACTATTAATAGCTTTGTGCAAAGAATTTTCACTTTTCAATCTGTTCCAATGTTATAAATTGAAGATCAATTAATAGCATTCAATAACGCTTCTAATTATGTTTAATTGTTTTAAGATTACAATTCCTCAGCTTAATTAGTGATATTAGCAATAAAAGAAAGTAAAATGCAATGAAAGTATTCATCGAGAATAAGACTTAAGTAACATTTGGAGACATAATATAAAATCAACTGAAAAGACAGAGATAATCCGATGGTAATCTGGCGCCTGGTGCGCGCTCAAATGGAGATCGATTTTTCCATCAAGAACGGAGAGTAAGAAAAAATGTAATATTGAATAATTATTCTTATTTTATGATATAATACAAACACAGAGCATGATCCAATCATGGTTTCAGCTATTTTTATATTTGCCCAGACCAACAACCGGCTCGAATCTCTCCATACACTCGACACCCACTAAGGACATTCTCCCATTATTATATGCTCAAGGTAAAACGAATCTACGATAGGTACGTTGTTTGTTGCATGCAACGGATACAGGATTGAAAGAAAAAAATAGATGTATATGTTTACAATGAAAATCCATTCGCAATCCAATGAGTATTATGTAACTATATTTCGTTCGTCGAATTATTGATCGGACGATATAATGGCACATCGTCCCACCAATGCAGATAGTAAGAAACCTAAAACAAACAAAGACTGTTTGCACTTCTAACACGCATCTCTACCTAGTTCAACCTACTTTATAAATTTAAAACAAAATTCGTAAGTGTCACACGCAACGTTACTTACTGTCCAGACAAAATAGTGAAAACAACGGAACGAGACAAGACGATAATAAGTTAAACAATACACGAATTTTACACGTAGGTGACATTAAAAAAAAAGAACATTGTTCCTACTTACATTAACACTAATTAACTACCCTCATTACTTCGAATTACTAAGAACAAGACATAATTGTCACTTAAAAACTGTAAGAATCTACTTTGAATGAAGCAACATTTTTTTAATCACAAATTTGTAAAAGAAATATCGCAGAATTCAAGCCGATAAATATTAGCAACTAACAATGGTTCTTACTTAAAAAAATAAATATATAAAGATCATAAATATATATTAATCATTATTAGAAACTCAATCTAAAACAGTTCTAACAAAAATTGACTCGTGACACAGTTTGAGAAACTGTAATAAATATTAATGCAAAATAAAAAAAATGTTTACTAAAATTGTCGCATGTTATTTAATGCATTCTTTTATCAATGATTTTAATCGAAAACATCAATTACTGTAAATAAATGCCATTTTTTAAATTATTCAAACATAGATAAGGATAACGTGACAATGCAGTTCCAGGAATATTTATAAACAACGTCAATAATTTGAGAAATATAGTAGAAATTATTTATATATGTTGGTTTGAGTATTTAACTGTCACGTTTTTCAACATAATTTCATTTGTTAATTTTTTAAATTTCATTAAACAAAAACAACTCAGTTATTTACTTAATTCATATTTATATAAGTTATGATATAAATATTTTGTAAATACGTCCTTAAAAAACAAAATAAAATATTTATGAATTGTCGTTAAATGTAGTAGTAGTAGTTATAATGTTTCGTTTAAATAAAAGAAAAAATAACTATATTATTTCGCTCGACTTTCCAAGAATTTCATTCAAATCTATTTGATCATTACCCAAGAATGTTTGGCAAGCGGCGCCGCGTTTCGTTAAACACGTCTGCCGCCCCCAATGAAGTGAAGAGTCAACGGGATTTTGTGTTGCTGCACAATTCAAACACGTACGTTAAAGCAATTTAAATAATAATTAATTGCGCTTTTGGCAGAGTGCGATCTATGGATGGACATCAAACAAATACATCAATCAATCAGTGTTCATTAGTTAGTCATCATATTCAATTATTTTTTACGTAAAAAAAATACTCCAACTGCACTAATTACCATCAATAATCAAACTAATTAATGAAAATCATGGTTAAATTGCAGGAGTTTCATTAGAAAACAAACATCTGTCTGTTTTATGCACAAGCATAGTAACCATGCACTGAATTCATAATCATGCATATAAATACATATTGACATTCACATATTGATTTATGCTTCAGGTCCAAGGATATAAAGTACTATACATATATCATATTTAAAATTTCATTTTTACTAATTACTAATTCATAAATTTACTGAACTTTGTATACAGTTATTTGAGAAATAAATTTTATTAAAGTTGTAACATGAAAATCTAAAAATATCAAAACCTGTGTTTGTGCGTGAGCCTACTTGCAAACAAGAGACGACCTCAATTAGTAACAATAGACGTTCAAAAAAATAACAATGAAATTAGATAGAGACGAACTATGAATCACTGAAAGCTATGAGTAACATCGAAAACAAAAGGAAGCCGTATTGATTTCAATTCATCCTAGGGGTAGATTTCATTTCAAGCATTCCAACATCTAGTTCATATAATGATCGTTAAATATTAATCATCTAAATGTTTATAATATTGCGTAAACAACAACAAATGAGAAGCAAGTTCAGTATAAATATTATCAGCAACAATCTCCTGTTTAAACAACACTTCTTTTGTCAACAAAACTGTACCGTAAGCATTTTTTTTTCGAATAGTATTTCTGGTATATCCGAGTCATTAAAAAGCACACAAAAGTAACAATCATATGGTAGATAAATTTACGATAAAGCTTCGACAGTGATAATTTTATCATGATGATGTCTAGTATTTCTAGAAGTACTTACAACGGCAAAACGTGAAATCTGAGATAAATAAACAAATATTTCGCTCGAAACGTTATTACGATTGTTAAGTTATAACTGCAAGAAAATTTAAATTCTGAAGATATTAAAAAAAAAAAACTAAATGTTAAACAATTAGTATATAGGTAGTCTCACGTAGACGGATTTTTAACAATGAAAAATAGTTTGGGTTCAATGATCAATCATTCAGAGCTATCTCGATCGATCAATTATTACTATTAATGCCTTTTGGCTAAACAACAATGAACCATTAAAACAGTTCGAAACCTTTGTAGCGAGTTAAGTTAAGGCAAGCCGCCAGTCATCGAGCAGCTGTAAATAAATACTGTTATTATATAATATTAAAAATATGACTAAGTTGAAAAAAAATAATTTAAAAAGTGAACCACAAAAAAAGGGATAGACTAGTATTTCCAAATGGAAATAGTAGAGGAAGTTATCAAAATAGCAGATGCTAAGACACATGTCACACGTTTTAGCTATAAATCTACTCGACAGCAGATTAATAAGAAGTTTCAAACTGAATCAAGCTTTAAGATTTGAAAGATCACCTGCATTGTAAACGATTATCTAAAGGAAATTTCCATCTGCCATTTTCCTACAATGTAATTATAATTATGGTAAAATTAATAGTGCTATTTACAATAAAACGTATACTACAATGAAACGATTACGGTTTTAATTTAAAAAATAATTAAAGCCATAAATGATGATAATGCACAAAACAGTGGATTACTTTAATCTACAGCTGCTGTTTTCAATCAATGGTTGCGTGCATAGTACACGAGTATTGAACAAACAAATGCTATCTCCCTCTTGTATTAAAAAAAAATATCTATTCTCTCTTTTTTTTAATTTATTTGTCATCAATAATCGTTTTCCTTTTTTGTATTGACGTATTTATTTCTGTTTTTATTAATACCAATAAGACTCAAATTTAGAGCTGGTGACAAAAATTAAACAGGCCAAGTGAGCAAAACCTGTTTGTCGAGTCCGTTCGCTTCAATCAAGAAAATTGTACCCAATTTTGGGTATCAAAGTAATAGGTCAAATTTGTGACTAATAAATACATAAAACCATTTACAGCGTACATGATTAATAGATTTTTCCATAATTTACTGAGTTTATAAATAAAATTTACAATCATAAAAAAATAATTAAAATTACAGTTAAATTGTGAGTACTTATGGTTACAACGGATTAAATATTTTTTTTAACTTACAGCTGCACTAAGCGAATGCCTATGACGTTAATAATTTTTATTTTAAGTCACGGTTCTGTCTAGTAAATGGAATTCTATTTACCCCGAGTTGGCACAGGCTTTGTGTAACAATATTATTCTAGGAACTACATTTCTGTTTAAAGCATGCATTATGAAATAAATACCAAGCATACAAAACAATTAACAAAACCATATGATTATATGTCATAGTCCACTTAGCATTGTAAAGACTTTCTTAAAACTGTCCATTACTGGTTTTATTAGTGTTTCGTGCAAATACGAAAATAATTTATAAATACTTAATTTGTGATCAGACCAAGAATGGTAATAGATAAATTAATCTTCCAACGTTGAATGACAACATAGATATGATTGTGGTGGCATGGTAGGCAGGTGATACAAACATAATATAATGTGGGCAGAACTTGTTTCACAAGCTTGCATACAGTTAGCACATTACATGTCCATTTCATCTAAAAGTGAATTCTTTTTAACTAAATTACAACAAAATAATCAACTACACAAAATCTATCATATCTTAATTAAATGATATTATAGCAAGTTAATTATTAAAGTAATTAAAGAACAGATAATAAATGCACATAATTATTTGACGACAAAAATATAATCATTTTTTTTCCTAATTTAATTAATATTAAGAATATTTGAAAATGCATCAAGACTTTAAACATAAAATTTCACTCAACGTTAAATGAATTTTTTTAAATTTATTTTTTAGAATACCTGCAATATTAGTTATTTGTTATGCAAAGACTGAAATTTACTGGAAGTTTAATTAAAAATAGATATAAATATAATTAAAAAAATAAACAATAAAATTTCAAAGGTAAAGAAAATTTGCAATGGCTATAATTTTTATTATTTATACGATGAATACCTGAAATATTAGTTATTTCATTTGTTACGCAGAGACTGGAAATTTCTGGAAGTTTAATTGAAAATAAATATAAATAAAAAAAAGCAATATTTAATTATTTGCTTACTTGCTATAATTATAATGTTTTAATTTATATTTTAGAATACCTGCAATATTAGTTATTTCATTTGTTATGCAATGACTGAAATTTACGGGAAATTTAATTGAAAATAGATATAAATATAATTTAAAAAAATAAGCAATATTTAATGATTTTTTTGCTTACTTGCTATAATTTGTATTAATGTTAAGAATATTTGAAAATGCAACAATCTGAAGACTTTAAACATAAAATTTCACTCAAAGTTAAATACTGTCTTTTTTAAAATTTATATTATAGAATATCTAAAATATTAGTTATTTCATTTAAGCAGACTGAAAATTTCTGGAAGATTAATTTATATAAAAATATAATTATAAAATAAGAATTACGAGTTTAACTACTTATGCAAGTAACACTTGTTAATTAATGACCCAAATAGCAAGGAAAATGATATTAATGAAGTAATAAATACTTTTAAGCAACAGCTGTGGACATTTGAAACTTTATACTGGTTTTACAGTGTATACTAGGTTAATATAAACATTATATAAGCTGCACTTGATTCGACTTTAATTAGTTGTTTTGAGGTTAAAATCAATGCGTCGATGGCAGATTTCGTATCATTGCCAAATGCTGTGGATAGATGCGTCTGTTACAATATTATATAAAGGTGCATTTATAATATTGTGCAACAACGGGGCTTTCGTGGAAAATAAAATAAAAAAGGAAACGAATTTCGGTTGGATAACGTGCAGCATGCTTTACGCACACAATTACAGAATATTTTATATGTATATATATATAAGAGCGTGTAAGCATGGTACGAAATGAATGGGTAAAAAAAGGAAGAACGAATTGTTTAAGAGCGTGTAGGAAAGAAAGAGAGAGATGAAGAAAGAGTAGGTTGTGAAATGTGTCGTAAGTTTTGGGTAACCTACTTTCGTTTGGCCGCGAGTGCGGGGGAGCGCACGTAAGGCAACTCGACTTTCCCAGGCGGAAATGACGGAAAATTTTCGCGGACCGTGGAAATCGGGCGGGCCGCGTACCGCGCCGGAACGGCCACGAAACGAACGGATCGGTCAGCAATGGCGGCGGCCATAATGCCACTCGTCTTCTCTCACTCCGTCTTTCGCACGCACATCATGTGCTGTCGCACGTACGCGAGAGAAGGACGGGACGACAGAGAGGGACAGGTTTCTGTTTTTAAAACAAAGCAGATGGCAAACGCCAAGAGAGTATCCCTCTGTCCCGCCGTCCTTTTCATCAAACAGCCGAAGCCCCATCTCTCTCCGACGCACAGCTTATGCCACCTTCCGTGCGCGCTGCGATGTTGTACAACAGAGCGCGATAGAGAAGGATGTGTGGTTACAACAAAAAAAAAATTGTATATACATATATAATAGTTGGATAGACTCACCTCTCCATTGGAGATGTTGATGCCCAAGAAAATGTCACCAAACGAACCACTGCCGATTTTACGGAGCAACCGATACTTGCCACCAACAACATAATCCGGTTTCAGGGGATGCAACGTAGACATAATTATACAATTTTCGAATCGAGTCTTCCGTCGTCTCCGTTAGTGCTCTGCTCTCTCCTCTCTGCTCGATTTGGCCCGAATTTTGCTTCCACTAGTGCGATGCGCTCTTCCAAAGCGCTTTCCCGTTCCCAAGTTATTGTATACTCTCTCGTGGTGCACAAATTAACTATCACTTGTTCTTAACACATGCCGACATTTCTCTCTTCCATCCGCTGACTGATCGTTGTTTGTGACGTCGGGTCTCGGAAACAATGCACTCGCCCTCTGTCGGCAATTCGCGCGTTTCGTTCCGGACACACTCGACGCATCCCCACCACCGACGACTTCACCCGAAACACACAATTTACAAATCAAAATCATCAATAAAAACAACATAAATTATAAATAATATCTAAAATAATTATTTACTATTAAATCAAAAACTTCCATTTAAAAAAACAGAAAATCTAAATATTTTCGTTTAAAAGCGACACCTATAATCAATATTCCTAACCAATTACGTAAACGATAATCAACCCCCATCAATAATTCATATAATGGCAAAAAATGTACACGCAAATCACATATGTATCAGAATTACACACGATAACTGATTATTCGCGTAATTATAAATAAAACAAATTTCCAATAACCCCCCCATCTACCGGACTTTAATGCAACGATTTTTATTTGAAAATATTTCCAATAAAAATTCGGGAAAATTATTTTAATTTTTATGAACAACATTAATCTTGAAAAATGATATATTATTATTATTAACAAATTATTTTACAATTCAAGTTTGTAAAGAAATTTATTTCTGATTCAATAATTAAAAATCTTTATTGGTCATTCTTTAAACTTACTTGTTTTTTTTAACTATTGTACAAGAATTTTACACATTTTTATGGGTTCTACAAAGTGTTAGGAAAAATATGTTTCGCAAATAACCATTCAGCGCTTCAAATTTACAAAATCTATGATGAATTATTCCAATTAATAGAAGACGTAAACAAAGATACAAAAACTAAAGTTATTTCTTTGGCAAGATATTTTATTTGAAATAAATTAATTGCAATCTTTAACTATAAATTTGTCAGATGTGTAAGGATCAGAAAACATATACAAAGTGAACAAATTATAGACAATCAGGTGAAAATAGAGCCGATAACAGAGGAGAATAAATTTAAGACTTTTTCAATTATATTGTAAATATTACCCTTAATTCTCTGAATAAACAATTCATGCTTCTGGAAACCTATAGCAAATATTTTCAGATCTTATAGGACATTTTAATACTCAAAGATATAAATGACAAAATGATTGTTAATTATTGTATAAGTCTTCAGTCAATACTTTCGGTCGAAAATGAATCAGATATAACTGCAAATGATCTTCAAGAAGATTTATTGTAATTATTTCAATTATTTGTGTTAAAATAACTTTAATGTGAAAATGTTATTAAGTTTTTTCAAATTAAAATTAATAACGTCATTAATTTTCATTAAATTAACGAATTTGTTAAAGTTAATGTTAGAAGGGTAAAAGTGTAGCAGATTGTTGGAGTTGATATCTGATATAATTATTTTAAAGTAGTTTATATTTTCTAAAGTATTAGTATATTTTGTGCAGTTATTTTTGAAGAATTGCATCATACTGAGAAAATCTGCATTAAACATTGAAGAAGTCTCATACATAGTTTTGTTCCTGAAGAATCATTGTAAAAAAAAAACGTATAAAAATATATAAAGCTTATATAAAATATCAGAAGATTGGTTTTTAAATATCAGAAGATTGTTTTTTTTTCAATAAAAGTATCAAGTGTAAGAAAGCCCTGGTAGAAGCCCTTTTTTATTAATCTTTTAATGAATGCAGTATTTTCAATGATTTTCTTCCAGCAGATCAGAACGTATAAAGACAACCTCTATTATATCATTTTTCTTAAGAGCTGTGTGAAATAGCAATTCATCTATAGCTGCAAATAAATCATCTTTAATTAGATGAATATTTCATTTAAGGAAAACTGTATCATTTCCATATCGTCTAAAAATAAGTACACATATTTTAGCAAAAATGTATTCCCGGTTTTATATTTCTTTCTAAATATTATATGACAATGAATTTGAAGTATAAGTTGCATTTTATTTAGAGAAAAAATTGTATAATACGAAATGACTAATATTTATAATAACATAATTTTTCAAATTATAATTATTATTGTCTGCATACAGACAACAGAAATTACAATTTTAAAAATAATGTTTATAAAAGTTTATATATTTTTAAAAGTTTAATAAAAATGCTATAGCTCATACGGTTATAGATTTAAGTTTCCAAATTACACTACAAAATATTTTATTATTTAAATCTTGTCTTAATAATGAATTTATATTACAAAGCACATAAGACGAGAAATTATGAAATATGATGAAAGATTATTTTTCAATTTGTGATTTTCTTATAATCAAATAAATCGTCTCTTGACACTTCTCTTCCATCTGTAAACACGGAACGATTATTTAGAGGTGTTAAGTTACATGTCTTCGCCCGAAAGATCTTTAAATTATCTGCTAATTATGTCCGACAGATAACTGAAAGATCTGTTGACAATTTGATTTATTTATCGCTAAAAATTGTAAACATTCTCGTTGATTTAAAATTATACAAAAAAATAAACAATACTGAAATAATATTGATGACTTTATCAATAATTTGTACAAATTAAAAATATTTAATGAAACACAATCGGATTGTTAACATTTGATTATCATTAAGATTTGTATAAAATATTATAGAATAAAGTTAACAATAGGATTTTTCAATATATGTATAGATGTATAGATTGTTTGTTAAAAGTGTGTCTGCAAGTCGCTGCAAATATCCAACGCAATATATATTTCTTATCATTAGTACAACCGGAAGTGGAAAATTATTGATAATCTGAAAAAATATAGAAAAATGTTATTGCTGTGTGCTAATGCTCTCTTAGTCCATAATTATAGGCAATAAACAGAAATATATCGACAAGTAGTAAAAAAAAACTACTTTTGCAGAAGATGATGCAAAAAAGTTTAAATTAAGTATTGCTGATGATATGAATATAAAATATTATACAAGCTACAAAATGTAGATTCAGGAATCTTCTGTTATGAAAAATTCAGCTTTAGATTTTTTGCTTAACTTAGGGGTCGGCAACCCGCGGCTCCGATGACGCATTGGTTTTTGTGATGAAAAATTGCGAAACTCGCAACAATGGCTAAATTTATTTCATTAATCAAAATAATACATTTGTTTTAAAAGAATATATCATTAAAACGGCTGGATTTAATTTGGACATGCATATTATATATTTTCTGATAAGATTTATATGTTTGTATCGTATACTCTCTTGCAATGTTGGTTGCGCACCAATATAAGTATTACGTTGCCTTAGGCGAAAAATCGAAATAGTTGTATAAAATTATATTCATTTTAAGCAAATGATTAATTATTTTCATCATTTTTGAAATGTTATAGCTGTTCTCTATATAAGTAATGCGTACAAGAAGATGACTCTTGTATATGGTAACCAGTTACAACAGAATTGTATTTTTTCAAAAGTATTGCAAGTATTGTATTTTCTCAGTAATTCTGCAATTGTTAAAAGTTGTAATTTTCCAGATGATTTATCTGATATGAAGATTAATTTCATTAATCACTTTTAAAGTAGATGACTCAGAGGAAATGACAAAAATGCCATGACGTAATTTAAACGTCGGATTTTCTCTGGGGTTCAGCAGCTGATAAATCAGCGTAACAAAAAGATATTATCTTTAGTTGCGGGAGATTCGGTAAATCAGAAAATTAATTTTGGTATTTATTTATTTGAATAATGGATTTTATAGTATGCAGGTAGAGATACTGGAGAGCAATAACGGCAGGGCCGGATTAAAGTTGTCATAAACCATAGGCAACCGGTGAATGAATGAGTCGGTCTGAGACAGACGAAGTTTAAGAAGAACATTATATATATATATATATATTTATCCTATCACATGTGACTGGCATAATACGTCGCAGGACGTGGCTAAGTGTAGTAAGGTACCTCCATGAGGGAAGTACCTTTTCTTTAAAAAAAAATAAAATAGGCAACCGACATCACTTCCAATGACTCCTCAAATCTTAGTTTAACGGCAACTTTTTGCGAAGCGCCAAATAATTTAAATTTACAAATTTCTACACTAGTTTAACTAGTAGTTTTATTAAATAATCACTTTTATTATTAAAATTATATTTTTATTACATTTGCAATTATATATTCTTATTCTTCCTTCCGTCAAGCTTCTTCATTTTGGCTTTCGCAATGCGCCAACAAGCCAATCACTGTCTGCTCTGTTCTCACCACTTAACTCACTGAATTATTTAACTATTTACAAATACTCCTGAACATGTCTAGTTCCTGGAATGATAGGTAACAACAATTATATATTATAAATGTAATTTAAATCGAGGAAGCTTAAACCTAAACAAAACTAAAAAACTTCAATATGATCTATTTTTGTTTATTATTACAGAAAGCTACTAGATACAAGTTGTACCTTATATAAATATAGTTATGTAGAGTTTAAGTATTAAGTATTCAACACTTGTTAAAGCCTGTAATATAAATTGAAGACATTTTAATGTGATATGTTTTGTATACTATTTTATATAATTAGATTATCCTTCTTAGGTCCCCTTTCTCATCCTTATACTAACCAGCTGAGATCCCTGTTTAAAATTTGTTTTTTTTTAATACTCACTTCTTCAGTTTTGTAGCTTCTGACCTAAAAGTTCAGATGTAGAGAAGAAAGAAATTATTAATACCAGAAGAAGAAATTATGAATACCAGTTTTAATTTCATCTTCATACCAATAAAATGACTAGTCTTGAGCTAAATATCTATGCAGCAGAATGTTATCTTACTTAAATACAAATAAAAGACACTTTTACAGTTTTATTACATTTTGGATACTATTTGATGGACAACAACAAGACAACAACAGTTTTTTTCGTATCTTGCTGTTAGAGCTTTTCTCATTTAGCTGCGACAATAATACTTAAATCTTAATTTTTGCATACATATTTAAAACATTTAAACACATTTTATCACTAATACTTCATGATAGCCAAAAACATATTTCTGGTTGTAAATCAACTAGGATTTGAATATTATAAATAATGTAATTGTTTAGAAATGACCCAAATGAAAATAATTATAATTTTTGCAATTTCTTATTTCTTTCAAAGTACATTTTTTTATTAATATAATATAGATTAATATGTTAGTAAGAATAAAACATGTTTGAATTTTGGAAGACTTTTTTTTAATTTAAATTATTTAGAAGAGAAAATAATATTCTTTCGTAAATAATTGTAAATTTTAAAGGCCTGGATAACAATTCTGGATTTTCTGGAGGAACGAAAATTTGTAGTTACTCCACTGTGTTTAGATATTATATAGGATCATTGTGTTTCTGGCCCTTTTTGTTAAAATAACTGAAAATTATAAAGCTACAACAATTTATAAGTGGATGTAAACTTATAAATTGTTGTAGCACAAAAAACTTCATTTCACTAGAATAGGTAGATAAAAGTGATTACCGCTGTAAATAATTGTTCTACATTACGTTAACAAAGTTGACTTAAAATATGTTTACATATATAATTTATAATTGAAATTTATTCAAGCAACGGATTGAAGAATAATACTTATCAAAGCATGTTGATAAGCAACAATTAATTGGTGGAGGAAATAATGTTAAAAGTTTAGTGCTTGAATACAACAATTAATTGCGAAAAAGAAATGCTTACAATTCAAATTAGTTTAAATGTAGAAAACAAGACTACAATTCAAATATTTCACAAAATTACCCTTTCGAAATATTGAGGCAAGTTAATTATATAACTTATAATGGTATCAAATTAATGAATAATTTAGTAAACATAAATTAAATAATAATTTATTTAGGTTTAATGAAACATATTCAAGAAGTCCTTAATTAGTCAAATAATAATTAATTGAATTGTGTAAGAGAATAATTCTCTGAATTAAATTAATATAAGAATATAGAGCCAATTCTTGCTTAAAGAATGTAACATTTGCTTTCAATTTATTTTCCAGACTACTTTTTGCTGGACTTCGTACAACCTTCAGCCTATGTATTTCCTGCCTTCATACCTTTGCATTATTTATAATTTGTTGGGAAATTACAATATTTTTTTTTAAGATTTCTATTTTGGTTCAAACCATATTAGTGGTCATCTAAGAGAAATACGCAACTGAAAAAACATATTATCTAAATAATGACTAAACCTCAATGGAATTACCATTTTACTGTGCCTTTATTGGGATTTACTATTTCTTGTTACTTATTATTTCATTGAAGCAATCAAAGAGACAGAACGTATCGCCCGTAAAATAGTTTTAAAAGCCATAAAATATTATATTCAATAAACTTTAATTGCGAATAACTAGTATTTTTAAAGACTTGTTAACTCTTAATCTAGCACTTATTTAAAGAAAAGATAATTTTACCAAGTTCTTACACTTCTTTATACCATTTGGAATTAATATATATAAAATAAGGGGCTAGAACTAATACAATTTTAAAACCGGGACTTTGCGATTCCATACGGTGGAACTGAGATGAGTCTCGGACAGTACATTATTGTTCTTATGAACAAAAATATACTATATGTGGTATAGGTATGAAACTTGAAACATAATGTGTTTTTTCTTGAAAAAGAGTTTTTTCCTGTTTTTGATGATCTCTAGAAGCGCATAATATACTTACCATTCCTTTTTCGTCATATACAAATTTTCCGACTCGATCCAATCAATTATGTAAATATAGGCCGAAATGAGACAGTGCTAAGATCTAAGTCTAGTGAGAATAGAAATGTCATCCTTCCATGGATATACTGGGATATACTGCTTTAAAGCTATTATTATGTTTTCTCCTTCAGCAAACCAATGTTATCGTGCAAAGTTATACTACACTGCTAATGGTCGGCAAATTGCGGCTCGCGAGCCTCATGCAATTACATGTGTCTTTGAAGATAAGACTATAATTTAAAACATTTTTAAGGGCAGTATCCTTATAGATTTTGTCTCAAAACTTTGTTAAAAAAATATTTGTGGATATCGAAAAAAATAATTATTACAGGGGACAGATTTGGCTCTTCAATCTCAATAGTTTGTTGACTAGCAGTGATTGGTGAGCGCTTTTACACAATTCGTCTGCTATGTCGAGGTAGAAAGTTATAAAATTTCTTAAATAAAAGAAAATATGATGTATAATAGACAAAATAACAATAATTTACAATATTTGTATTTTACTAAAGTTCTCTCACTAAACACTTCAGAGTATATGTGGTTACATATAATGATCTTTTTGTCTACTACTATATCAAAATATTATGTTTATAAAATGTAAATTATAGCCCCACTTGTAGTCAATAAATTTATTTATTATATTATAAGGATAATTAATATTTAGATTATAAATAAGAAATATATTTTTTTTAATTCTGAAGAATATTTAAATTAAATTATAAGAAACAGAAATCTAAAACCAGAAATCATTTACACGTTTTTTTTTTATATTTGAGCAATTTTCGTTCGGAATTTCAAAACGCCGGCCTCAAAACTGTATATCCTTTCTATTTTAGATTTTCAACAAGAGCAAAACGGTTTTGCAGCATATTTTTATTTATATTTTTTTCGTACTTCTATTTGCAATTGCGTTTCCATAATTATTCACACACAATAAACGATTTTCATAAGCGAAGGCTACTCCATCAAAAGACATGTTGCTCCTTATTTCGTTCTTTGCTAAGTGTGCTCGAGTCTCGCCTCGACGCCTGAAATTAATCGAATTATATTCGCTGGATATCTAACAGTTAATTTAGCTGTCCATTCACTTTCACTTCAAACAATTTATATTAAAAAAAATAAGTATTAAGAATGATAATTATATAATTAAACGTCTCGAATAAATTTAAATTAAACGCTAAAAAGTGATTGAATTTGTTATTTCTGTTGATAATTGTTGCCCTTGATGTTCCATTTGAGAAGTTGTTACAATATATTGTCGTTGCAGGTCAATGCGATTAGGCTTCTGGAAATCAGACATCCTCTCACCATGTTGGAAGGATATTCTGCATTTGATTATAACTTATACGGTTTGCACGATGCGCAGTTGCTTCACCTTCATAATTTATGATTACAATTAGCATCAAGCAGAATTGGAAACTCGGAGAAACCTCGCGTATTAGACTAAGGTCGGTATCCGCGAGGAAAATCACACATTGAAAAATGTTCTTCTTTTGGAAGACACATAAATCAAGTACCTTTCACCGGTAGCGCAACACCGATCGGAATCATCAATTAGAATGGAAAATAATGAAGTATATATTAATTGCATATAACAGAGAGATACAAGAAAGAAATGTTAAATGCTAATGGTTTTTTTTTGCGAAGCGAACGGAACATATGCGGGATTTGTAAAATGCGAGTCCTTGATGTGAATGAAAATCACAATTGCAGCGGGGCATTATTATTTAGTTAACAAAAGGTTCCTCATTAACTTCGCAACGCTGCTGATGAGCAATTATGATTAATTAATACTAATTGCATTAGGAGCTACAAACCAGATCGTAATTCCTGTCTGGATTCTATAGATAATGATTACAGCAGAATCATAAAGAAATAGGTATTTCAAATAATGTTTTTTTTTAACATTTTATAACAGAGATTATAAATTATAGATTGCTGTTGATTTCATCACATTTTATCAGTCTAAGCTTCCAAACTTTTTAGAACATCAAAAAGTTTACAAGAGTTGTTTTAATAAATGTAAATTATATCAGTGCTTCACCATTTTTAACATTGTTGAAAGTACTGAATGATAATTCTAACAATCGTATAGATAATGATTAGAGGAGAATCATAAAGAAATAGGTGTTCCAAATAATGATTTTATTACATTTTATTAGACTGATGTTGAGTTTCTAAACTTTTACAAAACTTTTGTTTTAAAGAAGTTGTTCTAAAAATTGTAAATTACATCCATGCCTAACCATTTCACAGTAGATTGTTAAAAAAACTGACTGATGAACTTCTACCACATATAAAAAAAAGTTTTAGAATTAAGAAACTGGACATAACAATAAAAAGTAATCAACAAAATCTTGAACTTCAGGGCAAAGACATGACTATTATTGAGTTAATATGATGTATAAAATCATTAAAATCAAAAATAAATGTGTGGATGTCTTAAATAAAATAATGTAACTTTTTCTACTTTACAAATTTGAAGAAATACATAAATAATTTTGAAATGAATTATTTTTTTTGTCATGCTTCATGCATTTTAAATATATTTGTTAATACTAATATTTATGAAATATATCAATAGATTGCAAATATGTTAAATAGCAATTCTACTAATCTGCAAAATAATTGATTTTCAGTCTTATCTACTATTAAAAACAAGAATATAACAAATAGATTTTTGGATACTAGAAATAAGTTCTACTTTTAAAATAAACTTTTCTAATAATTTTTGCAATAAAATATGCATTTCCTGTATCTCATTAAATTTGTAATAAATAGTACATAATTACACTTTTTCTTTAACAAATTACTCTAGATATTTTTATATTTTGTGCATTTATAATTGAAATAATAAAAGTTCAAAATATATTTGTGGCACGCCAGTTTTTAATTCTTACCACTGTTTTAGAACATATCAAATCGAGATATTCAACACTGTAGAAAAATGATTTTATGAATCGTATAACTTTAAATTATTTGAATAAATAGTTGTAATTAATATTTTTCTTTACAATGTGAAAATAATTGTAGAAAAACATGATGTGATTTAAAAATTAAAATTTAATTAATTTGTAAATTTTTTGATTCATTTTTTGTGATAATCATTTAATACTTAAGAGTTGATCCGCCCAGCAATTTTAATAAATCTCCAAAAGATTTAAAAAGAGCATGAAATGTGCTATTATTAAATAATCTAACAAAATAAGGCTTTAAAATTAACAAATGAAGAAATCTGTAACAAATATTAATAGATAATTATAAATAAATATAAATTTATATACAAACTAACGATTTCTGAATAATAAATTAATTAATTCAATCTGTACTTTGCAAATAACCTTTTCCATTTGAAATAAAATTTTATGAGTTTTATAGTAGTTTTATTTTTATTTTTGCAAATCCCGATATGTTCCAGTTGTTCACCTTTATTTCCAAGTATCTATGTAAAAAAATCTTCCTCTTTAGATGTGAGCACTTTTAAATTGTTAAATTAAATTGAAGGACAATAATCCCATGTATAGATTTGACGGATGTGCCACGATAATTTTAAAAGATAATTAATTAAATTATTTTTCTAATGAAGTCTAAAGTATTTAAGTGTACCACAGAAGTTAAATTATAGTAATTTTCTTGAAATTATTAGGAAATTTAAACTTGTTTTTTTTCATGTGTATAATACAAAAAAAATACTGAAAAATATTGAAAAATGTTAATGTTGTTATAAATTAAAATACATATTTTTTATTATGAACATCAATATTTCATTATTTTTGTGCAAACAAAAAAAATTAATAACAAATGTGGAAAGCAAGGGAATTTTGGTTCTCTGTAAAGAAATTTGAAATTATATTACTTTTTGGAAATTTTTGCTTCTATGTGATTTTTGTTAGGTTTTTTTTAAGTATTTTATTGAGTTTTGATAGTGTTTTGTTATATAATAATAGTAGAACAATTGCTTAATTTGAAACAAAATAGTGATGAAACAAGCGCATATTCAATTCAGATTTTTAAGATTTGTTTATTCGAGAAGTGTTTGTTTGATTCGTATAGAATTATCTCAATGAGTAAGAAACAGCTTAAATTTTTATGTTTGTTTTGGGAAACTATAATAAATTCTAAACTTGTTGAATAAAACTTAAACAAAATATCCATTTCGATCAATAATTAGAAAAAATCAAGTTAAATTTTGCTACACTTTTTTTTAACATTGGAATATAAAAAATAAATAAATTAGCATATATCATCAAATTTTGTAATTATTTAAATAAGAACGAGAAGACTTCATTATTCCTTTATTAATTTTAATATCAAATATCATTTTTTCAGTGTTAGTAGATTTTATTTTGTATTTATTCAAAATATTACATTAATTTGGCTACAAAAGTTGTAGATATTTTGGATTAGATTTAATTAGAAATCTCGTGTATAAACGTTAAGGTCGTAAATTTTAAAAAAAAATGTTCTACGACATTTGAGGTACTTTTTATGAATACGGATTTCGGTAATTTTGTTCTGTGTTAAATTTTTGTAAATGCTTTTTTTCTCTTTAAAAATTATATAATTCGCGGGTTATATAAGTAAAAGTACGGTAACTTAAAATTTGTATCACCTTTCTAAAACCTCGATAATATTATGAATTAGAATATCCATATATATATTGAAAAAAAAACACCATTTCATATTTAGAATGTAAATTTATAGAATAATTATGGCAGTGGTTTATAGAATTTTGAGTTTAGTTATTTATTATGTGAAACTTAATTGCTAAGAAGTAAATTTTCTATATTTTATTTCTTAAAAAATATTTACTACCTTTTCAATAAAAAAGTAAATTTGATGGGAAGTGATATTAGATGAATAAATTTTCACAGTGGATGATAATCATTATTATATTTATGAATATTAATAATTTACTTAAATCTGTTTACAAAATCTAATGATAATGCTTAAGCCTAGTTGTTGTTTTGCTATTATCAAGCAAATTGGTAGTCAGAACCTTAAGTAGTTCCAGTCTAAATATTTTCTTCGTATCTGCTACGACGACAATATTGGTCTTGCATCCACAACAAGATCAATACGGAGATATAATTGTCTATTCTTAATGATGCTCAGGGCTCTGATAATATTTCTTAGACATTTTGATTGAAATCTTTCGATTATTTGTATGTCTGCTGACTGCAGCCCCATAATGTATTCTCCACTGATAATTTTCTAAACTTTATATCCAATTATTTTTCATAGCCCGAAAGTGATATTTTCATATCAGCTTTCTGACAAAAAGTTTATTCAACTTTGACAGCGAATTACGCGAAAACAGTAACTGCTACAATTATACCAGTGTATACGTTTCAAAAAATGAACATTCGGCTTTAATTTGGTAGCTCAATAATTAATTTATCTCGCGTACTTTTCGAGATATAAGCAAAAATGTAAAGACACTGCTTTTTCGAAGCTTAAAAAAAGTTTATTCAACTTTGACAGCGAATTACGCAAAAACAGTAACTGCTACAATTATACCAGTATATACGTTTCAAAAAATGAACATTCGGCTTTAATTTGGTAGCTCAATAATTAATTTATCTCGCGTATTTTTCGAGATATAAGCAAAAATGTAAAGACACTGCTTTTTCGAAGCTTAAAAAAAAGTTTATTCAACTTTGACAGCGAATTACGCGAAAACAGTAACTGCTACAATTATACCAGTGTATACGTTTCAAAGAATGAACATTCGTCTTTAATTTGGTAGCTGAATAATTAATTTATCTCGCGTACTTTTCGAGATATAAGCAAAAATGTAAAGACACTGCTTTTTCGAAGCTTAAAAAAAAGTTTATTCAACTTTGACAGCGAATTACGCAAAAACAGTAACTGCTACAATTATACCAGTGTATACGTTTCAAAGAATGAACATTCGGCTTTAATTTGGTAGCTCAATAATTAATTTATCTCGCGTAGATATAAGTATTAGACTTTCGTTGATTTAGTCAGACTTTGGCCATGTTTTACTTCTGTTTGCAGGTATTTCATTTCGGTAGATATTCTTCTTTTTTTTAAGCAATTCCTGTAAATTACCTAATGTTTTTTTAATGTATTCAGCTGCTACAACAACAGCGAATGTTGAAATTGTAGTAATATTAGTTTTAGGTATGCCTGTCGCGTATAATACATGATTTTAATAGAAGTAAATCGGTGAATTCGTCTTCAGTTTTACATGAAATATTCTATTTTCGAGGTACCTTACTTTTTTATCCAATACTTGCAATGTGTCCAAAAAGGCAATCGAGCAGTATCTATTTTTTCTAGGTTTTATTAAATATAGCTTAATATACAATTTACTGCCGTATCTATAATGAAAATCAAACTGATGGCCTGATATCAGTTTATTTAAGTTTAGTTAATAATAAGCTTTTTAAATACTCTTTATAATTTGATTCCTTTGGTAGGTTTTCCTGATTTAGGTATTAATATAATTTATGCAACTTTTCACTGCGCTGGAAAGTAACCTGAACGTATAATAACGAACGAATAATTTGGTAATCCTTTCTTTGGAAGTTCATTCAATAGCTTTCCTCATAGCTTGATGTCTTCTTTGGCTTTATTTGATTACTTACAAATTATGTAATTTTTTTTGAAACAATATCAATTGGTATGGTCATTGCTTCCACTAATACTTGCTCAGAATGCAGTTTATAAATGGTTCTAAACTGATCTTCAAATATTTCTGTTTTATCATAGGATATTTTTACACAATTTCCATTGGCTTTGTGTATAGGATGATGTTGTTTCACATTTTTTGTAGTTTTTTTACAAATAATAATATGAATGCCAGGTTTAATAGGTTTAGTTGAATTGCTTCATTTTATTATTTATTTAAGTAGTTCCTTTTGTCATACTTTTGTGATATTAAAAGTTTAACAGTAACAAATATTTTAAATAAAATTTGTTTACTTTTGAAGAATAAAGATAATAATTCTTGAATAATGATTTCAAATAGTTATATGTATGCAGGAGCATGTGTACAATAAATTATGTGGATTTTCACTATTTTTAAACATTGTTCTGAGAAAAAACATACATATTCAAAATATTTCTAGGATAATTTTTTCCATTTAAGTTTATGTTAGTTACATTCTTTGTTGGTTTATTAAAAAAGTAAAAAGTTCTATTTTCTGTAGTTGTTTTAAATTTAGTGTAGCCTTCCCCACAAGGAATTATATGTTGCTCCTGTAGGTGTCAAGTCCTATTAAAAAGTATATCTGCTTAATTTATAGAATCATGTAATTTTGCAATATTTCTGAAATTAAATTAAAGTGTCTGTCTTTATATTTTCTTTTTTTTTAAATTTTAATTTACGATTTATTTCTAATCTGCCACATTATAGCATTAAACAAATATTTGAGAAAAATAAAACAAAAATATACTGAGTGGAATGTTTTCCCATCGGAAATCTTCCAACTAAAATATACCCAACTAAATAACTATTAAAAATTTTAACTGTACATAAAAAAATATTAACACAAAAAAAATAATTTTAATTTCTATAGGGGAGGTCAAAGGTGTTGTGTCTTTTTAGTCTATGGGGGGGCATCACTGTTGTCTAGCAAGCATAATGCTAGACTGTTGGGGTGATTTTCCAGTCTTGTCTGGTAACGGGCATTGAAATATTGGATTTCATTTTTCACAGTGTTTATATGGAGGTCGTTATGTAATGTGTCATTTGTCACTTACCAGGGGGCTTGTACGGGGGTTCGCAGGCACTTGGATTGAAAACGAAAGATTTCTACGTTGGAGTTACTGGCTGTTCCCCAGAGATGAATGCCGTAGGTCCACACCGGCTTCAGCACCTCCTTATATATCAATAGTTTGTTTTCCATTGTAAGTCGTGATCTACGTCCCATCAACCAGTACAATTTGGCTAATATGATTCTCAGTTGCTTCCTGTTTTTTCCACGTTAATCGGCGGTCCAAGTATATTCCCAAGTACTTGGCGTCAATCGTTTGTGGAATTGTTTTATTATGTAATGTGGACAGGTTCCCTTTTTTGGGGTGAACGCGATGTGTTTGGATTTTTCTTCATTCACCTTTATATTCTGGTACTCATTTAGGTGATTCTGCAGTTCCCGCACCGCAACGATCGAATCTTCGTTGGACGAAAGGATTACGGTGTCGTCGGCATATGTAGCGATGGTGGTCTCCATGGTTGTCGGAAGGTCGGAAGTATAGAATCTATCGGATAAAAAATAATTTAATATGTTATAGTATGTAATCCCTCGTGCCACACTTTATCGAATGCCTGGGTTACGTCCAGGAACACAGCGGTAAAATATTTTGTTTCCCCCAAGGATCGTCGAATTGTAACTTAATGGTTCTGTTCGATGGTGGAGCGATGATGTCGGAATCCAAACTGATGGTCCGGAGTTACACCCTCCTCGGATAATATTGGACGGAGCCTCCGGAGCAGTATCTTTTCAAACACCTTGGACATCACCGGCAACAAGCTGATAGGTCTGTAAGACGTGACTTCCTTCAGATTCTTTCCCGGTTTAGGGATGACCACAAGCTGGGCAACTTTCTAATAGTATGGGAAATAACCCGTTCTCTGGAACAATTCAAACTTTATATTTTATTAGTATTTGCTAAATTCTGAAAATTCGTTCGTATTTACTATTTTATAATATGAAAATATATTATTGTCGAATCTACATGCGTGTGCAAGTGTCTCTTTATTGTAGCATAAATAAAATAAAAGATTTTTTACCTGGAGTCATGACCTAATGGTAATTTAGGATAGGCAATAAAATAAAGGAAAATCTCTTCATAGTAAAAACTGTCCGGGTATTAAAAATGTAGTATATAAATGCTGCAAAATAATTCATATGCATCAGTTACAAATTTTCTCTTTGTAGAGGAACATCAGAGAACATCAAAGTACAAATATTATTTCATATATTTATCAACTTACAATAAGTTCTTCTACTAAATGGTAATTCTAAGTTTTTACAAAAATTTATATAAAAATATGATGTTATGTTTTTAAACATTTATTAATATTTCTTTAAATTTTTAGGATCCCAAGGAATGTGAAAAATTGATTCGTTCAGTATTGAACTCCTCTTCAGCTGATTTATCCATAAGCGGATTAGTCGAAGATTTTCTGGATCTAATCGGAGTTGAAATTCCCTTCAGACAATATGGATTTACTAATTTAATAGAATATTTAAATTCTATTCATTGGATACTACAGGTATGTCTGAAGCTATTCTTTATATTTGATCAGCTCTTATGTGAAATGCATTATTTACAGGTTGATGAAGATGAGGATACGATCGAGGTAGTTCCTTCCAAAAAGTCAAAACATATTTTTGAAATGATACAAGCGGAGAATGGCAGAGCGAACTGGGATGAGATGAAGAAGGAATTTAGTACACGTTGTTTATAATTTCTCAAAGAATGCTCTTGATCTACATGATTTATTTATATAAAATTTATAACTAAAATTTAATATAACAATTAAATATATATACATTTAAGAAATAATTCAGTTCTAGTATTATTTACGTATTGTGATAACTCACAGAAAATTATATTTGGTACAAAAGTTGAATTCATATATAGAATCCATACGTTTCTTTTACTTCGTAAAAAAAATACAAATATAACTTATAAAACATTGAAAATTTTGCAATGAAAGTAGATCTAAATGCATTTTAAAATTTTTCAAAATCGTAATATTTAATCTTAATATAAAGTAAATTCTCTAATATTATAGATAAAATTAATAAATTGGATGAATCAAATAATTTCTGATAAATGAAATATTTGTAATGGAATCAGCAAGTAATTGATTTCTGCAAAATAATATTGCTCTAATTACTAATTGAGTTTTTTTTATAGTAATTAATCGAATTTTTCTTACTTTCCTTAAATATTGTTATTGTTGTACTATTGTGGAATTTATATTCAAAAAGAAAAATAAGTAAAAATTTAAGAAATGGAATGTATTAAGTAATTTTTATCAATTTCATTGTATATTCACTTATTAAAATATTAGTAAGTTATTATTAGTATTTTCAAATTAAGATTAAACATATTAAATTCACTAATATTATAGCTATTGTAAATATTTTATATTTGATAATTGAATTTCATAGATATAATTAGTAATATTTACTTCATATAGAATTATATAATAGAAAAATAAGTAAATATTGATGAAATTAAAAAGTATTAAATAATGTTTACCAATTTCATTGTCCATGGCTAGTTTGTATACTTTTGGAAGCCACATTTCATGAAGGAATTATTGAAAAGAGTCATAAGAAACGTTAAAATAATTCAATCCAAGACATCAGTTAAATGTTTGATGACGAGAAGGTCATGTGTTGTTTCTTGTAGGGCCACTAAAGAGTAACGTAAGTCCTATTACAGTATAAAATTTAAGATTTGAGCGTCCCTCTAAGAAGCAGGATTACTCACCAGTGAAAGCCGTGCTTTGGACAAATCCAGTATATAATTTCCAAGACGATGCAAAAAATAAAAAAAACTAATTATTTTCTATATATTTTTAATTTTTCGGAGTATTATTTATATATAAAATTTTACACATTTTAATTATTACAACATTTAAGGACGTTTTTTGCGAAATTACAAACAGCTAGTACTGATTTTTTTCTTAATCTCGTCTCAGTTCGCTCTGCCATTCTCTGCCTGTATCATTTCAAAAATATGTTTCGCTTTTTTGGAAGGAATTACCTCGATCGTATTCTCATCTTCATCAACCTGCAAATGATACATTTCACATAAGAGCTGAATTAAAATAATTAATTTCTTCAGACATACCCGCAGGATCCAATTAATTGAATTTAAATATTGTATCAAATTACTAAATCCATATTGTTGAAAAGGAATTTCAATCCCGACGAGATCCAGAAAATCGTCGACGCTTATGGATAAATCAGCTGAACAAATCAGTCTTTCACATTCCTTGCGATCCTAAAAATTGAAAGAAAAAAATAGAAATGTTTATAAACATAACATAATATTTGTATATAAATTCGTGGATAAAACTTAAAAAAATTGTAATAAGTATAGAATTCAAAATTACCATTTTAGTATAAATTAATGTAAGTTGATAAATATACAAAATTATATTTGTACTTTGAAGTTCTCTGATGTTACTCTACAAAGACTACTATATACTACATTTTTGATACCCAAATAGTTTTTTCTTTGAAGAGATTTTCCTTTATTTTATTGCCTATCATTTTCATATTATAAAATAGTAAATCGGAACGAATTTTCATAATTTAGAAAATGCTAATAAAATAACATTTTCTTGGATTTCTACTTATGCGATTTAAATTGTACCAATAAAATAAAAACTTTGAATTATTGCTCGAAAATATAGTAAGAAGCAAAAGGCAATTCCTAATAACGTTACCTTATTAGGTATCAGAAATGTAGTATAAAAGCACTGCAAATAATCAGTTTCGAATCAGATATAATTTTCTGTGAGTTATAAGAATATTTAAATAATACTAGTACTGAAATTTTTTTTATAAGTAATATATATATTTAGTTGTTATATTAAATTGTAGATATAAGTTTTACATAAATAAATCATAATATTATGTATATACAAAATTTTAAATAATTGAATTATTACAACATTTACAGTAAATCACGAGCATTCTTTGTGAAATTACAAGCAACGGGTACTGAAATCTTTCTTCATCTCATCCCAGTTTGCTCTGCCATTCTCCGCTTGGATCATTTCAAATATATGTTTTGACTTTTTGGAAGGAAATACCTCAATCGTATCCTCATCTTCATCAATCTGTAAATAAAACATATTACATAAGAGCTGATCAAATATAATGAATAGATTCAGACATACCTGCAGTATCCAATGAATAGAATTTAAATATTCTATTACATTAGTAAATCCGTACTGTCTGAAGGGAATTTCAAGTCCGACGAGATCCAGAAAATCTTCGACTAATCCGCTTATGGATAAATCAGCTGAAGAGGAGTTCAATACTGAACGAATCAATTTTTCGCATTCCTTGGGATCCTAAAAATTTAAAGAAATATTTATAAATGTTTAAAAACATAACATCATATTTTTATATAAAACTTAGAAAAATTGTAATTTGTATAGAATATAAAATTACCATTTTAGTAGAAGAACTTATTGTAAGTTGATAAATATATGAAATAATATTTGTACTTTAAAGTTCTCTAATGTTACTCTACAAAGAGAAAATTTGTATCTGATGCATAATAATTATTTTTCAGCGTTTATATATTACATCTTGGATACCCGCTTCCTATGAAGAGATTTTCCTTTATTTTATTGCCTATCCTAAATTACTATTAGGTCGTGACTCCAGGTAAAAAATCTTTTTTTTTTATTGATGCTACAATAGAGACACTTGCGTACGCATGTAGATTCGACAAAAATATATTTTCATATTATAAAATAGTAAATCCGAACGAATTTTTAGAATTTAGCAAATGCTAATATAAAAACATTTTCTTGGAATAATATTTTACCATTAAAATAGAAAGGTTGAATTATTGCTCGAAAATATAGTATGGACTTTATGACAATCCCTAATAATCTATCTTAGAGGTATCAGAAATGTAGTATAAAACCACTGCAAAGTTTCAGTTTCATCAGTTTCGAATCAACTCTTGGCAGAGAAACTTTAGGGAACTTAAAATATTCTTTCAGATATTTTTTCATCAACTTACTTTATTCTACTAAAATGGTAATTATAACAAGTTTTTAAACCTATATATTTTTTTCTATATAATATTAAGTTGTGTGTATAAATAATAATATTAATTATTTCTGTTACTAGGATCCCAAGGAATGTGAAAAATTGATTCGTTCTGTATTGAACTCCTCTTCAGCTGATTTATCCATAAGCGGATTAGTCAAAGATTTTCTGGATCTCGTCGGAGTTGAAATTCCCTTCAGACAGTACGGATTTAATAATTTAATTGAATATTTAAATTCTATTCATTGGATTCTACAGGTATGTCTGAAGCTATTCATTATTTTTGATCAGCTTTTATATAAAATGTATTATTTACAGGTTGATGAAGATGAAGATACGATCGAGGTAATTCTTTCAAAAAAATCTAAACATATTTTTGAAATGATACAGGCGGAGAATGGCAGAGCGAACTGGGATGAGATGAAGAAAGAGTTCTTTCTTCCTCTGTGGATTATAAAGTAATACCAAATCGCCTTCCTTAAATCCCTCGGAGTTCGCTGCGCGGTCGTACCGATCCTTCATCTTGTCACTCATGAGCTGAGTCGTTTGTCTCACGTAATGGTGCAAGTCATCCATCTCATCTTTTAGTTTTGCCCAGTAGTCACCATCATGTACTGTTTCCACAGGATTCCTTCCAAATTTGAGATCTGCTGGGAGTCTCAAGTCTCTTCCAAATACTATCTTAGCGGGTGCATGGTCAGTTGTATCATGTACTGCTGCACGATATGCCAATAGGAACATCTGGATATATTTGTCCCAATTTCGCTGGCATTTACCTACAACCTTCCGCAAATGTTCCTCCAGAGTACGGTTGAACCGTTCTACCATTCCATCCGATTGGGGGTGTAGCGCTGTCGTCCGAGTCTTCTTAATTCCCATTATCGAACACATCTCTTTAAATAGAGCGGACTCAAAGTTTCTGCCCTGATCCGAATGTAGCTCCATGGGTACACCAAACCGTGTCACCCTTCGTGGAACTTGTCTAATCGGTCTAACATCACCTGTGTCTATTTGATGTTTCACGATGGAAGTTCTTCCAGATTGATTGTTTCTATTTGCAAATATACACACATATTTTTCCAGCATCCTTCTAGCCTTCCCCTTTTCTAACCTGTCCACCGAACTCAACCACATATTTATGAACTTAGCAGTCTCAGAATATGCTTGAAGTGATTCTCTTTCGCTCTCATGGGCAGTATCATCGCAATTTATTATGGCTTTTACAGCTTGGCATTGCCCAATCAACGCGCCTTTGTTGAGAGTGAGCGGTGATCCAAACTCATTCAGCACTCTGACTGGAATCCGCGCACTCTTTTTCATCTTCACCAGGTTCCTACCTACGATTACATTCGTCGCTTCCTTTCCTGTTTCAACAATCAACAACTCGTCGGTCCCGCAATCTCCATTCCCGCTTTTCCAGACAACTACTTCCTGTTCTTCGTCCATCTTATCCTCAGATTCAGATTCTAATTTCTGTTTCTCTTCGGTGCGTTCTTTAGGTTCTTCCATAACCTCGTCTTCCTTATCTTCATCGCCATTTGTCTTGGTCTCTGAAACTTCATCTTCTTGCTTTTCTTGTGACTGTTTCTCCTCAACTTCACCCTCCTCCTCTTGACTAGCAACATTATTAACGTTCACATCGTCCTTCGTTTTCTGTTGTTGTTCTACTCTATTCTGCCTCGCGAAGTGTTTGGCCAAAGTGTTTTCATGACATTGTTGCGTGTTCCGTTTCAACCGTTCCTCCATTCCCTGCAGAAAACTTAATAGCGCACTCATGTCTAACTGTGGTTCTTGCGGCCTTCCAATTCTTTGGCTCGTTTCTGGACCAACCTCATGGAAGTCGTGTTCTTCGACCGTAATTCCATCGGCCTCCATTGCTTCTCGCAGACGTGCCTGGAGATTTGCTTTTTGTCCTGTTACACACAATCCTCTAGCTTCTAATTCTTTCTTCAGTTGCGGTATTTTCATCTCAGTAAATTTTACCATCGTCGAGAATTATTCAACAATCCCACTTCTGACACCAATTGTTACGGAACTTCGGACCTCTGTCTAGTTCGATCGCTGGATTGTTGAATAACTTAACAATTTCGTTATACTAAGATCTTTTTATTTTGTTAACTCTCCAAAAACATACAATAACTCTCCATTAAACTCAATGACACTATAAACATAAAAACAATAATATAACATCCACGGCTGCCACGATAACATCTCGAACATCCCCCCGATGTTCTCCGGACAGTCCCGAATCTTCCCGAGAGCTCCAGCCAATAATCGTTACAATATTAAGTTGTGTGTATAAACAATTATATTTATTATTTCTGTTATTAGGATCCCAAGGAATGCGAAAAATTGATTCGTTCAGTCTTGAACTCTACATCATCAAATTTATCCATAAGCGGATTAGTTGAAGATTTTTTGGATCTCGTCGGAACTGAAATTCCATTCCAACAATACGGATTTAATAATTTAATAGAATATTTAAATTCTATTCATTGGATTCTGCAGGTATGTCTAAAGAAATTCAATATTTTAGTTCTGCTCTTACGTAAAATTTATTATTTACAGGTTGATGAAGATGAGGATACGATCGAGGTAATTCCTTCCAAAAAGTCAAAACATATTTTTGAAATGATACAAGCGGAGAATGGCAGAGCGAATTGGGATGAGATGAAGAAGGATTTCAGTACACGTTGCTTGTAATTTCACAAAGAATGCTCGTGTTCTACAGTAAATATTTTAATAATTCAAATATGTAAAATTTTATATATATATAAGTAATAGTTCGATTTATGTATGAAAAATTTATAATAAAAATTAAAAATATATAGAAAACTAATTAGTTCTTGTATTTTTTGCAATGTCTTGGAAATTATAGACCGGATTTGACCAAAGTCGCTGGTGAGTGATCCTACTTCTTAAGGGGACGCTCAATTCTTAAATTGTATACTGTAATAGAGCTCACGATACTCTTTAGTCAACACATGACCTTCTCGTCATCAAACTTTTAACTGATGTTTTGGATTGAATTATTTTAACGTTCTTACGACTCTTTTAAAAAAATCCTACCTGAAATGTGTCTTCCATTAGTAGACAAATTAGCCATAGACAATGAAATTGGTAAACATTATTTAATACTTTTCATTTCATCAATAATTACTTATTTTTCTCTTATATAAATCTGTAAGAAGTAAATATTACTAGTTGTATCTATGAAATTCAATTATCTAATACAAAATATTTACAATAGCTGTAATATTAGTGACTTCAATATGTTTAATCTTAATTTGAAAATACTAATCCTAACTTACAAATATTAGTGAATATACAATGAAATTGGTAAAAAATACTTAATACATTCCATTCCTTAAATTTTTACTGATTTTTCGTTATGAATATAATTTTATAATAGTAACTAGTATAATAATAACAATATTGTATAATTAAGGTATAAAAAAAATACTCAAATAGTAATTAGTGGTGAAAAAATAAATAATGCCAGCAATATTAATTTGCGAAAATCAAGTACTTGCTAATGTTATTATAAATATTTCATTTATCAGAAATTATTCGATTCTTCCAATTTATTAATTTTATCTATAATATTAGCGACTTTACTTTATTTTATGACTAAATATAATAATTTTGAAATATTTTCAAGCATTTAGATCTACTTTCATTGCAAAATTTTCAATGTTTTATAAGTTATATTTGTATATTTTTTTACAAAGTAAAAGGAACGTATGGGTTCTATATATGAATCTAGCTTTTGTAACAAATATAATTTTCTGTAAATTATAAGAATATATAAATAATACTAGAAGTAAATTATTTTTTATATGTATATATATTTAATAGTTATATTAAATTTTAGTTATAAGTTTTACATAAATAAATCATAATATTACGTGTATACAAAATCTGAAATATTTGAATTATTGCAACATTATATATATATAATATGTTTTGACTTTTTAGATTGAATTACCTCGATCGTATCCTCATCTTCATCGACCTGTAAATAAAAAATTTGACGTAAGAGCAGAACTAAAATATTGAATTTCTTCAGACGTACCTGCAGAATCCAATGAATAAAATTTAAATATTCTATTAAATTAGTAAATCCGTATTGTTGGAATGGAATTTCAGTCCCGACGAGATCCAAAAAATCTTCTACTAATCTGCCTCTTTTTTGCTTTTAGCTGGCTGAAAACTCAATTCACCAGCTGAGTGCTCTCAGGAAATATCCTCATTATCCATTACAGGGCGACTCCCGCACACCCGCTGCAAGAAACTTCCGGTCTCTTTTCTTCTTACACTAATCTTTCTTTTATTTTTAAATAAATAATAATTTAAATGTCAAAAAAACGCTACACGATTTGGAGCGATTTATCTTTCGCGTGTGCGATGCGACTCAATATTTTCTTTTAAAATAAAGTTTAAATATATATTTTAAATTAAATTTGTTTTCTGTTAAAAGTTGAAGAATGAAGGTAATAATTCTTGAATAATGGTTTCAAATAGTTGCACGCATGCATGCGCATGTATACAATAAATTATGTTGATTATTATTGTTATAATGAGGAAAAACATACATATTCTAAATATTTCTACGATGGTTATTTCCATTTAATTGTAGGTTAGTTTCAATATTTTTTGGTTTGAGCTAACAGCTAGAAATAGAACTGTTCTACTACTATAAAAATATCTATTGAGGATATTATTTTCTGTGGTTGCTTCAGATTTTTTTGTAGCTTTCCACAACGAAAAACATGTTGCTTCAGTATGTATCAGGTTGAATAGCTTTTTTTAATATTTTTAAGTAGTTCTTTTAACTTAGAGTTATCTCTGTTTAATTTGGAATTATGAAAAAAAAAAATATTAGAAGTATTGACAATATTTCTACCAACCTGTCTGACAATTTGTGGATGCTATGCCAAAAAATTGTTACTCTTTTGAGGCTAACTAGTCAGCGAGTTATTTTCGTACATTTTTGTAAGATGCTCAGCAAGTGCGTGTCCCATCGATGAAAATAAGTAGTAATCGGAAGAAGTCAAGTCTGGTGAGTAAACCGTATGCGAAAGTATTTCCCAACTAAACGCCTCAATCGTTTTCTTGACCGGTTTTGATGTGTTTTGATATTCTGGTCGTTTTTCTCGCAAATCTTGATTCAAATCGATCATTTATTGTTGGTAGCATTCAATTTTAACGGTTTTGCTAGGTTTTAGCAGCTCATAATAGATAACACCCTTTTTCGTTCTTCATTTCTCACATTTAAAAATTCACTTTTTAATTTTTTGAACCACTGTGGTATACCAAGATTATGCTCACTGTAAGCTTTATCATTCAATGAAATTTTGCAGCCGTTTTCAAATCTTGATTCAAATCGATTATTTATTGATGAAAGCGTTTGGTATTAACAGTTTCGCCAATTTTTAGCAGCTCATAATAGATAACAGCCTTTAGTTCTTCATTTCTCACATTGAAAAATCCACTTTTTAATTTTTTGAACCACTGTGGAATACCAATAGTATGCTCACTATAAACTTTAGCATTCAATGAAATTCTGCAGCCGTTTTCTAATCTTGATTCAAATCGATCATTTATTGATGGAAGCGTTCAGTATCAACGATTTCGCCAGGTTTTAGCAGCTTATAATACATAACACCCTTTTTCGTTCTTCATAGCTCACGTTGAAAAATCCACTTTTTAATTTTTTGAACCACTGTGGTATACCAAGAGTATGCTCACTGTAAGCTTTATCATTCAATGAAATTTTGCAGCCGTTTTCAAATCTTGATTCATATCGATTATTTATTGATGAAAGCGTTTGGTATCAACGGTTTCGCCAGGTTTTAGCAGCTCATAATAAATAACACCCTTTTTCGTTCTTCATTGCTCACGTTGAAAAATCCACTATATAATTTTTTGAACCCTTGTGGTATACCAAGAGTATTCTCACTGTAAGCTTTAGCATTCAATGTAATTCTGCAGCCGCTTTCAAATCTTGATTCAAATCGATCATTTATTGATGGAAGCGTTTAGTATCAACGATTTCGCCAGGTTTTAGCAGCTTATAATACATAACACCCTTTTTCGTTCTTCATTTCTCACATTGCAAAATCCACTTTTTAATTTTTTGAACCACTGTGGTATACCAAGAGTATCCTCACTGTAAGCTTTAGCATTCAATGAAATTCTTCAGCCGTTTTCTTCAAATGATAACAGAAAATTAAATGTTGTCCGCAAATCGTCATTTCCAGGCACAAAATTCAATATTTTCAACTATCAACTTTTGTATGAAACTTGTACTTCTATAAGTTGATGGTACATTAATAGCTAGAGCAACATCTATGGGTAAACTCCAGTTTACATACCTAGTATATTTTCAATTAAGGTAATATTTTTTGAACAATAGTTATAAACATTATACCGAGGTTTTCCATCCGTAAATATTCATATTTTACATATTTCTAGCACGGTTATTTCTATTCAAGTTTATGTTAATTACAATATTTTTTTATTCTATTAGCAAAAAATAGAAAAGACTGTTTCTACTACTATAAAAAGTTTGATTATAATAAAATTTAATTTTAGCAAATTTTCTTTTTATTAAAAATACTATAAAACTCGAATAGTTCGGACTGAAACCAGACCAATAATGAACAATTAAAAATTAGTTTGTTTTAATTTTTTTTAATCGGACTTTAGTGAATCCGAAGCCAAAATCTTATTAAAACTTATTTAAATTAAAGGTAAAAACTAATTTTGGATATATTTGTAATTAATTTAAAGTATTATAAAATAAAACTTCCGTTTATAAAATATCCATATAGAGCAGATTAGGAATAAATAATGTTTTAATGCAAATATAGAAGGAAAGTAAATAAAATACGTTTCCCGCTGTAATCTGCCTAGGGTCAGCAGTTCGAAACTTTCCAAATTCCCGACGAACGCAAAACGATAAAATGCGTGATATGATAACTATCCTAAAAATGAAGACGAGCGAGCGTCTCTCAGCTGGTCTCTGCTGTTATCTGCTCCATTTATTTATTCGATTTAACACAACAACAATGAACCCGCAATCAGTCCATTTCGAATCTCAACAAAGTTAAGTCCAGCTAATAAAATAAGTGCGACATGCAGGAACACAAGATTCTTTCACATCCGATCGATGAGGTTTGATTTGTTTGATTTAATTATTGTTATTTATTGTTTGTTGTTTTTGCTGAATGCTAATTAGAAACCGCATTCCGGTTTTAATTTTGTTTCCAAGTAAGCAGAACGAACCCAGTCGGTCTCAATCAACAAATGGAAAGAAAAAAAAATAGACGCAAAACGACTCTTACGCTGTAAACAAACATTATGCAATTAAATTGGCATTAATTAACATCGCTGTTTAGAAAATTCGTTGAACGTTTCGTATTGCGTTTCATTCAATTTTTATTCCAACTACTGTTTTTTTTGTGTTTATTTAATTTTTTTAAATAACAAACATTATCACGACATTCATTAACGTTTTGGACTATCCATTAATGCGATTTTAATTACCATTCGATTTTATATTATTGTATTTTCCGTTTCGTGATTTACGTAATGAACAGATAATTAGGAAAAACACACGCCAAGTTTCTTAGCTTGATAATATTTTTTTTGATTAAAAATTAAATTAATTATAATCTAATTAATTTTACTGAACACTTCACATAATTTGGTTTCAATCTTTCCGAATAAATAATAACTAATAATTTTAATTCAACAAAATTATTTTAATAAATCATCGTTTTTTTTTTCTTCTTCTTATAATCAAGTCTCTTTTCGTGTAGTTTTGTGGTTTCGGTTTTTTTACAAATATTTTATTTCTCGATTACTTCGGTTACAAATAAAACTGGATATTGGCGGAATCGGTTATCCGAATTTCTGTACCAGGAATTTCAATATAAATTTAACAATTTAAAGAAAAATATTATTATGAAATAGTTAAGATATAAATAAATTTTCATTTCTAAAATAACAATATTATTAAAAGATTTTGTTTTTAATATGATTTTAAATAAATTAAAACTGTAACAGTATATTTGCGATAATCAAAATTAAATTAATTTTAAACTAGATCACGTTCACAATCCGTATGATTCTGATGTATTTATCTAATAATTAGATTTATTTTTATTATATAAGTGTGAATCAAAAAATAATGTATATAATCATAGAAATAGAACACAAATCACCAGATTTCATGTATATAATAGCTTAAACAGTTATTTCAAATTATGTATTCATATTTTCATTTTTTTTTTAAATAATTGGCATATACTTTATCAATTATATATTGACATTATAATTATATTTATGAGGTTTAGCAGTAATTTATTTAAAGACCTATAAATAAACAATATACTATAATGCAAAGATTTAATATATTTTATTCAATAATTGTTTTTAAACTTATAAAACTGATAGTATTTTTCAATTTAATTGAACTGAAATAAAAATGTTTGGACGTGGCCGGATGTGTATTAAAAAATTAGAGCAATTTAGCGGACCAAATTGCATAACGAAATCGTTTGGACGTTTGAATTATCATCGTTTAATTTTTTTAATCACTTAATTTAAGTAAATTAGTTTGGACGCAATTATCAATTATGCGAGCTCTACATTAAAACCCAAGTACGTCTATATAATTAATATTTTTAAATTTTCAAGAAAATCTATCATCAAGTACTTTATATTATTTGATAATCTATAGTATGGAAATGTAGCTAATTAGCTTCATATTTTGTTTGAGTAGGTTAAGAATTGTTTATTGAATCGAGGAATTTAAAATTGAAGAAAATATATACATTATATAAAAAAATAATATTTTGTGTACTATTTTTTTAGAATTTTTATTGAATTTTTGCTCAATTCAATTCTGACTGTTAGAAGGTATTTCCAAAAATATGAGGTTTGTATTAAAAATAATTTGCGATTATTAATAATTTGTGCCTTTTTGGTAAATCATAGTTATTACTAATTATATTATTTTGTAATATTTTCTACTATTTATGAACAAATTTTTATTATTTTTGATTAATTTTAAAATGGTTTTAAATTATTTCTTTATTTTTGTACAGAACTCAATAAACAACAAAATATTTTTTATACGCAAATCTATACTACAAAAAATCAATTATTGTAATGTATACATTATCTGGTAATAATGTATACTTTTGGCAATAATGAGTATAGTCAATACACATTTGCCACTAGAAATTAGAAAAAAAGTATTTTGTACTCACTTTGAACGCAGCTGCATTATATGTATTTTTTATATAAACTTAAAAAACTAATTTAATGTTTAATAACCATTTTTCTCTTTGTTTTTTTATACGTAGATTGTAAGCAAACTTATTAACTTTTCATCATTATTTTTACATTTTCCAAAGCAGTGAAGTCACGGTGTATATTTTCCGGATAATGTGAATACAAATTATATTTAATTATTTACAATCTATTTTTATTTCAGTTGAAAGAAAATCTATACATTTACCGAGAAATATGCACAACATCTCAGTATCATCTAAAGGAATTTGAAACTGAAGAAAAGATAAAAATAATTCTGTGTACTTTTTTCTAAGAATTTTTATTCGACTTTTTACTCAATTTAAACAGGACCATAATGAATCCGATCAAAGGTTTTTCAAATTATGCGAATAATTGATGTATAAATTAAAGTTGATATAATAAATCCGGTTTTTATTAAAAATAACTTCCGATTACTAACAATATTCGCTTCGTTTTGGTAAAAGTAAATTTTAAATTTCAATAACTATCTTTACCGGTAATTATTACTAATTATATTATTTTGTAATATTTAAACAAAATTTATAATACATTTTTTGAATACGGTTGTAATTTATTTCTTTATTATACACAAAGAACTTAGGACAAAATATATTTTATTGGCAAAAATTGTATATATTTTTTTATAAATTACAAAACAAAAATTGTACATTTATCTGGATTTATAAATGAGTTATATATTTCTACAAAAATAAATTTTGACAAAACATATTCGACAATTATAAATAGAGAATTGGTAAAAGTGCATATTTGGAATAATGTATACATTTTCCTGCAAATATATGCTGTTATCACTTTGGAAAGGTATCATTGAATAATAAAGATAATTATTTATTTTTTAACATCAATCCGGGATTTTAAAACTGAAGAAAGCTTATAATCTATAAAAGAATAATTTTGTATTCTATTTTCGATTATAGTGATTCCTGAGTAATGAAGGTATTTTGAACTTTGTGAGGTATTGATACATAAGTTACGATTGATATAATAAATCCGGTTTGTATTAATAATAAACGTCTTTTATTAATCATATCTGTGGCTATTAGTAAATATAAATTGTAATAATTATATTTACTGGTAATTATTAAAAATTACTTGTGTAGTTTAGTACACTTAATTTTAAAATACTATTTTGTAATATTTTATACTATTTCTGAACAAAGTTTTATTGTTTCTAAACATTTTTTATATAGTTTTAAATTATTTCTTTATTTTTGTACAGAACACTAGAGAACAAACTATTTTTTATACGCAAATCTATACTACAAAAAAATAGATTATTGTAATGTATAGATTATCTGGCAAAAATGTGTATAGTCAATACACATTTGTCACTGGAAATTAGAAAAAGTATTTTGTACTCACATTGACCGCAGCTGCAAACGTCTATTATTAATCATATTTGCTTTTAGTAAATATAAATTGTAATTATTATATTTACTGGTAATTATTAAAAATTACTTGTGTAGCTTAGTCCACTTAATTAAAACACTATTTTGTAATATACTATACTAATTTCTACTATTTCTGAAATTTTTTTTATTGTTTCTAAACATTTTTTTTATCTGGTTTTAAATTATTTCATTATTTTTTTTGTACAGAACACTATAGAGAACAAACTATTATTTATACGCAAATCTATACTACAAAAATATAGATTATTGTAATGTATAGATTATCTGGCAAAAATGTGTATAGTCAATACACATTTGTCACTGGAAATTAGAAAAAGTATTTTGTACTCACATTGACCGCAGCTGCAGTATATGTATTTTTAATACACAAACTTTAAAAACCTAATGTACTAGAGTAAATATGAAAATACATGCTGAAAATAAATGTTTAATAACCATTTTTCTCTTTATTTTTTTTATAGGTATATTCTAAGAATATTTATTAATTGTGCATCATTATTTTAATATTTTCCAAGGCGTTGAAGTTACGGTGTATATTTTCCGGATAATGTAAATACAAATTATATTTAATTATTTACAATCTATTTTTACTTCAGTTGTAAGAAAATCTATACATTTACCAGAAAATATACACAACATCTAAAGAAATTTGAAACTGAAGAAAAGAATAATTCTGTGTACTGTTTTCTAAGAATTTTTATTCGACTTTTTACTCAATTTACTATAATGAATCCGATCGAAGGTTCTTCAAATTATGCGAGTTATTGATGTATATATTACGGTTGATATAATAAATCCGGTTCTAATTAAAAATAACTTCCAATTTGGTAAGTGTAAATTTTAAATTTCAATAACTATCTTTGGCTTAATAAGCCCACATCGGTCTCTACAAAAATTATTAATAATAATAACTATCTTTACCGGTAATTATTACTAATTATATGATTTTGTAATATTTTCTACTATTTATGAATAAAATTTATAATATATTTTTTTAATGTGGTTGTAAATTATTTCATTATTTTTGTACAAAAAGAACTTAGAATAAAATATATTTTATTGGCAAAACTATACCACAAAAAATAGGATATTTTTTTGTATAAATTGCAAAATAAAAATTGTATATTTATCTGGTTATAAATGAATTATATATTTCTACAAAAACAAGTGTTGACAAAACAATACTAAAAAAAACATATTCGACAATTATAAATGTTGAATTGGTAAAAGTGCATATTCGGAATAATGTATACATTTTCCGGCAACTGTATACTGTTATCACCTCATTTGGTAAATGTAAATTGTGTGTATAGTCAATACAGATTTGCCACTAAAAATTACTAAAAAGTATTTTGTACTCAATTTGACCGTATCTGCATTATATGTATTTTTAATACATAACATTGAAGAACTTAGAGTAAATATGAAAATACATACTGAAAATGAATGTTTAAGCATCATTATTTACATATTTTCCAAAACAGTAAACGTGTACATTTTTCCGGAGAATGTGAATACGGTTTATATTTGATTATTTACAATCTATTTTACTTCAAATGTAAAATGTGCACATCATCTCACCTATTGTATATTATAAATATAATTAAAAATTATAACATCTTATCAGGTTATTTCCCGATTACAACTCTAAATTATTATTATTTGTTTTTTTTTACTTAGTATTAAAAATGACCAGTTAGTTTTAATATAAACCGATTAATTACTAGAACCGTAACATACAGCAGCACTTTGGAAACTGTTTCATCAACAGGAAAAGTTATGTCATCAGTTTTTTGTGATGCAAGTGAATTTTTACAAATCGAATTGTGTACTTTCATATTTTACTCATTTTATAATAAAAAAAGGAAAAATAAGTAAAATTTTTGCAATTAGTCTAATTAAACAAATTTTGGGACATATAGCAGAAACTTCCATTTGGTGCTTAGTTTATTATTTAAGTAAAATGTTTAACATAATTAGTTAGATAATGCGTTGTTATTTGTTTACGATTATTATTTTATTCTTAGAATTGCTGATTCATTTCACTATAACAGAATATTTAAAAAAAAAAATTTATATAACAATATCTAGTTTATTATTCAATGCTCTGAATAATTATAAACATTCATTTATAGAACTAATGCATTTCTTATTTTTCTTAGTCGTAATTGTGAGATGATTTTATTTCTTTTATACTCGTTCACTGCAATTCTTAAGCCAATTTTCATTTACAATTAAATATTTTTTTAATTACATAACTTCGTAGATAAAATATAATAGTTTCAGATTTTAATTAAATTTTATAATGAAAAAAAAAATCAAATCAAATGTAGATTTAGTGATTATTTCCAAATCAACAAATCAATATAATTGGAAAATTTAAAAATAAAGAAAATTGTTTACGATGAGATTTTAATATAATGTTTAATAAACTGAAGCTTTTAGAGTAGAATTAGTTTAGATTTTATATAACGTGTTCAATTTAGGGACTTGAACTTGAATATCCATATTATAATTATATCAGATACATTTGTTCTCTTTTTGTCTAGATTATTTCTATGCAGTATTTAAAACCTCGATTAGTTTAGTTTCAAATAATGCCATATATTTAAAGATTTTATTTAGATTTCGTATAAAAAAATGTATACAATAATAAAATACATACTGTAATTGCATATTTTTTAAATATATTCTAAAATTGAAAATGTTCACTTGAATTATTTTAAATATGCAAGAAAACTATGTGCGATATTCAAAATTGCACAATTTAGAATAAATAATTTGAGCACCGAGTTAATGTTATTTAAGCAATGTAAGTTAAAAATAGTATTTTGTAAAAAAAATCTGTTTAAAAATGCTAATTATTACAATGCGACAATTATCAGTTATATACACATTCTACAGATAATGAACGCATATTGCTGATTATATATTCTTTTGCCGTGTCGAAAAATTTGCTTTAAAAATTACTAAAAAAATACAAAATTTATTTAAAAAAAACTCATTGTAGGTAATTGATTTCGGCATATCGCCAAAACCATTCTGATAAAAATAAACTGTACAAAAATGAAGGAATAGAACCAATCGATCGTTTATGTATAAAAATAATTTAGTTTGGATATTTTAATAAATCTAGATTTAAATATTAATTTATAGAATTTAAAATTAAATATAAAAAAAATAGAAAACTTGTTTGCTGTAGATATTTAGACATTCCTTGATATTTTTGTATCTTTTTAATTAAATCTAAATTAAAGATCCAAAGGTTTAAAACGCTTTAATCGTCATGTTGTCTCACTGTTGTCCAGAAGGTTTACCACCAACACGTTCTTATGCGAGTGAAGCTTATCCAGTGTATTTCTTGGTGAATTCTTTGGCAATCTCTTTCACTGATTTTATCTTCTATTGGCGATGTACTTATTTTTTTAATGATGAGCTAGTAGTTCCCTACAATTGAATAACATATACTCTTTAGTAAATTGCGAATTTGCCCGGATAAATTAATACCATTTTCAAAATTTGATTTCTAATTTTCTAAATTAAATTTAGGTACATACTCAAGTATCTTACCCTTGAAGATGTTGAAACAACTTTGCTTTTGAATCTGACTGAAGGACATAAATCATATTTTTAGGTGAATTCGATTTTGCTATTTCCTAAATCACACCTCAAGCAAATGAAGCTCTTCCTGCAGATATTAAGATGCTATTATGGGGCTTTCATCTCATGCCATGATTGCAGAACACCGCAAATATTGCCATACTTTGGTTTTTCTATTTGCTGTATATAAAAGGTATAAAATTGGACCCAGGACACTCCTTGTGGAACCCCCGATTCGATGGGACTCAGCTTAGTTTGTGCTTATTCCAATTGAATAAAAAAACTTTCTGTTAGTTAGATGATAGTACAAGATTTCATAGAAACTATCTGGAAGATTCATCTTCAGTTTGCTCTACAACAAACCTATCAAAAGCCTCTTTCAGATCATCATCAAAACTAATTGATTAACCTGTTTTATCCATTTTCTAGCATCAAATGTTAGAGTCTCTAAAAAGTTTTTTTCCGATGTATATAATTTTTGTACATAATATAGCATAAATTCCTATTTCTAACATATTTTATGTGTAAATTACAACAGATCTGCTAATTTGATAATGCTTTATATATTTTTTTACTAGTTAGAACCAGAAATTGGAGTTTAACCTACTTATCTATATTTTTGAGAATCCAGACGATAAGGAGAAACTTTTTATTTACATCTCGTAAATCAAGCTGTCAGTATTCGTATTTAAACATGTTATTCCGCGAATAAATCAAGTTGTAAATAACGTGAACAGTTTAAATCGTATTTAAACATGTATGCAAAGGTGCGTTTCATAATAATTAACGTAATTAATTAACTCCGAAGATCGCTGTTAGGTATTTGCATAATCTGTATTAAATAAAATTTCCCACTGAACTTCACCGTTTCAAAAAAAATCGTAAATATTGTTAGACGATATCGTTTTTTCAAGAAAACTTTCTGCAATGTAATAATTGCATTTAATTAAGTTAATTAATGTATATGATTGATAGTAATTAATAAAAACACTGACATATGCTAATTATGAATGCATCAATTCAAGGCACATTTTTTATGGTTGTTGCTGCGATACTTTTACTTGGTAGTGAAAATGTAATAAATTTATTGGTTACCGAAGAAACGAAAACTATTGTACATAGACGGAATGAAATCTTGAATGACGTGATGTAAATATCAAGTGTTACGCCGGGAAACCCAAATCCGCGATGCATTTAATCATGAATTCCATTGAAAAGCAACAATAAATACGATTACGATTTTAGTATTCAGTTAAATTAAAAAAGTAGAAGGAACTAAGTAATTGATTGCATCTGAAAACTGTAATTTGCGCAAACGTCCGATGTCTCAAGGACTTTTCTCGTGGTGCAAAAATAATTAAATATTGTGAGAAAATCGATTGAAACGTTATATCCGCAAGGTTTCTGTAGTTATAATAACTTATTACTATATGCAGGCTATTCACCTACAAGTCATATGATCATGTGCAATTTCCGACAAGCATTATTTATTTCAATAATGAATAAAAGATTACTTAGATTGCAGAAAAATGAAAATACGTTAGGCGTGTGTAGTTGCCAATCCATGAAGTACTCGAAACCTCGACGAAATTATAGAATCATGGCCATAAATTGTGGTTTTGTTGAATTATTTTTATTTGTATAATTGCAAAATAAATTGTTTTTTTTATTACTTAATAGTATTACAAATTTTGTAAATACTTGCTTTACGAAATAATAAATACATATAAAGAAATCGATTTTTTAAATTAATTAATTTTGTCTACAATTATTGTAACATTTTTTTTAAAAGAAATGGATGAAGAAAATAATTCATTTAAAGTAAGAAATTAAAAATAAATGTTAGTTTTGTGCATATATTTTTATAATTAATATGAAAGTTTCAACAATATTTTAGGATTTTATCAATGAAAAAATAAACATAAATTGGTTCCATATATTAGTAATAAATAATACAATTTCATATATTAATAATAAATACAATTTATAAATTAAATTATATTTGTATTAAATACAAACTGATTGTATTTAGTTCGAGGTGATTTCGAGCATAATTATTAAATACAATATCCCAAATGATACAAATAATACAATTGAATTTAAGAAAATTTAACAATTCTGAGTAAAAAGACATAATAATTATAGCTGAAAACGGAACATAATTTTATTGTACATTTTCTAAAGATTATTTTTCAAATTGTAATAAAATTTGTCTTTCTTTTTTTTTCTCATTTTTGTACTTTATCATGTTTATTATTCCCAAACACAAAATTTTTAATGTCTAAAAGATTGGACCAAATTAGGTTATTTCTTAAGTTATATTTGTGTTTGTTCGTACAAGATTTAAATAAATAACTGAAATATTTTTTCTAAAAACTGAAATATTTTATTGATACCAACTTTATATCAATTTGATTTGTTCAAAAGAATATTTTCTATGAAACTTGACTTACTTCCAAAAAATAGACTTTATTATGAATAGTCTTAATAATTCTAGCTGTAAACTTTTTATAATATTTATATAAAATAAATTAAACTGTTTGATTGTTTCTCAAAAACGAAACATTTATCACCAATAATATCATATTGTCGTGTCCCGGGATTAAATAATCTCTGGACACCGTGGATTATTTCGTAATTATGTAGTTGTGGAGTTTTAGATATTAAATACAATATTCTAAAATAACTTTATTGTTTAAAGTAGTATATTTATTGAGAAGTCAACTGGACAAGTGTTGATCTCATGGTTTATCAACTAAGAGGTATGTTCTTCCCTTGGCCCTCAAACTAAGACTAAATTATATTATACAAAAATCTGTTCATTTCAAAAAGGGGATGAGTGGGGAAAGGAAGTGAGTTTTGACTACGTGGGTGTACAAAAGGTTTATTTACCTGTGTAGACCCTAATGTTTACTACCTATGAAGTTTCAGTTTGTGTTGATGGTCACATTCTTGAAAGGATGTACAGTCTATTAAAATTACGGATACGCAACGCTTGGGTTGCAATAATTAAGTAGAATTTGGTAGGCCCAATGAATAAACATATTAACTGTACAATAGTCAATAAAATAGTCAGACATGACAATATATTTGAATAAAATTCAATAGATAAAATATTATTATAAATTGATTAAGATATGGTTCTAGTCTCTATTTTATATATTAATACTAGACATCGAAGTTCCACTTTGATACTATCAAAGTAATGAATAATTTTTTTAATTTAAGTTTAATTATATAATTTCTTGCATTTATTTTTATGATTTTTTACTATATTTATTACAAATTATTAAGATCTCAAATGTATATTTGCTTCAAACATATGTTTTTTTATATTTCTAATAAATTTTTGTAGTTTTTTTATTTACAATTACTTCCTTGATTTTTCAAGTCACTCCTAAATTAATAAAAAATATTCTAAATAATTTTATCTTCGTTATTCATATATGAAGTTCAATATTGCTAGTTGTATAATAATATGTTTTATAAATTATACATTCAACCCCTTATGAACATTTTTCGTCAATTTGTCTAAAAACTTTTATTCTGGAAAATATAAAGGAAATACTATAGAATTTTTATAATTTAGTGCTCTCATCTAGATTTGTACTCTATCACAAACCTCAAAGTTGTTATAACAATATAAATAGCTGTTACGAATCTTTGTTTTCAATCACAAACAAGTAAAATTATATCTATTTTTTTTTTACAAATCATAAGGAAACTCAATTTATTCATTTTTATCAATTTTATAATTAAAAAAAATAAATATTCACAAATTTTGAACCGATCAAATTGACTTGTCTTCTATTTCTACTTTATATTTTACTCGAAAAATAAATAAAATTTAGAAATACTGACAAAATTATTGAATTGTTTTCTTTGAAAAAATAGAAATCAAAGTTAAGTTTAAGTTTTTATTAAACAATATAGATATTTTCTCGTTTAATGGAATAATAATTTTTTTTTAAATAAATAATTGAATCAAAATTTATAAAACTAACATATTTATTGACATTATTCTAAAATTTTGTATAGTATTTTTCCTACAAATAATAATATGCTAACATTTTCTAAATAAAGAATAAAACATAAAAAAAAATAATTACAAATTATGTTGGGAACACGTACGAGTATATGGCAAAATATTCTTTTTCTTTTCCTTTTCCTTATTGCCACATCTTTTATTCAACACACAGTCTTTATGTTTGTATTTTCCCTGTTTGCAACATTTTTGTTATTACCATAATTATTCATATACAAGATAGTCAAGTTATTTTTTTTGTTGGTGAATAATTTAATAAAATTTTTTAAGAATATAATATTTATAATAAAAAACTAAAAACGTATAGTTTTTTTTTAAGCTACACGTATAAATCATATGATTATCTATGAAATATGCAAAAATGTTTTGTGTTTCATTTAATTACTAATAAATGTATGTAATTAATTTAAAAAAATATTTATTTGGTATTCTTTTTTTTTGGTTTTAAATATTTATTAAGAAAAATATAATAAAATTAAGTCATTTTTTGATTGCCTCTGCAGCAGTTCTCTGGCATCCCAGAAACTGGTGTTGAGAGGTCAGCTATTTATTGTTAATTTGTACCGCATTTTCTAATAATTGATAAGAAACGAATGCAAATTAAAAAACAATCTAAGAAATGCATCATATAACAATAAATCAGCTTCTAACGTTTTAAGAGCACCAAATATGATAAAGATTGAACAATCTTAGCAAGAAAGCTATTAGTTTTTTGAAATGCAAAGGAAATTTTGTGAATAGATTATGTTGAAAAATGTAAAATAATAATTCACAATATTATACAATCCTTTTTTTTCTATCCAAATATGAGTAAAGTTTTTTGGTTAATTTTTGTATATTTATTATATTTTCAAACAACTTTTATGGTTCACTATTTTAGGTCTTTTTATTATATTCAAGCGGCGGAATATTTTAGCAAATAAAATTTCTGCTATAATTTAATTATAAACTATTTAAATAAAAGACTCAAAAGCTTAGATAATTTATAACAGAATTAAAAAAAAATCACTAGCCACAATTATTTATTGCACTTTTAGTATTTCAATTATAAAAGAATATATAATAATGTTTAATGTAATATATTAAAGAAAAAGTGAAATTATTTAGTCTTTATATTATTGTTTATTGAACATTTAATAAGATACAAATTAAATATAGGAAAAGTAAAACTTTATTATATATAATATTATGGGTAATTTCATGCAGTTTTTCAGATGATCGTTCCAGGATAAGATTTAATTTTTTTTTTAAAGTTAAGTTTAAATTTTTAAAAGTTTGGATATTTTTTGTCATCTGTGAGTTTCCAAAAATCTATTTGTGATATGCTTGTTTTTAATTTTAGATCAGACTGAAAATCAATTAGTTCCATTTCCAGATCAGTTGAATATTTGCAATAAGTTGCGATATTTCGGAAATATTAATATAAAAATAAATTTGAAAGGAATGTAGCAATGATCTGAATTTTACGAAAATCACAAAATCTAATTTTTATTTTCAGAATATTTAATTGTTTAAATTCTCTTATATTTCTTGATGCAGTTTTCAAAAAAATTGTAAAGTGGCAAAAGTTTCATTACTTTATTTAAAATATTCACAAATTTAATTTTGATATAAATGCGTTTATACTTCCTATTAAACCAATAATATTCTTTTATTTGTCCTGAAGTTCAAGATTTAGTTTATTCATTTTGGTTCACATTTTGGCCTGTAAGAAAGTCGAAATCAGATAACTAGTTATGATCATTAAATTTTTCGCAAGTTTCATTTCTGGATTCTAGAAACTATTTTATTTCTGAAAGAAGCTCCAATAAAACTTAGGAATTTTTCATTGCAAAACCATCTAATAATTCTGAATGCGTCAGAAAAGTTGTATACAAGTTCATCAGGCAGTCAGTACTTTGGAGTATCTACGCTGAAGTGATCTTGCACAATTTTTAAAACAATTTTCGTTACGTGTTCATAACGCTAAACTTTTGTACATAATGTTGTAGTGGTAGTGAAAAAAGTTTGGAAACTCAGCAAAATGTAATGAAACCAATATGTTGTTGTTGACACATGTTAGATTGATTTCCGTTCTGTAGTTTTTAATAGCTTTTTAATGAAAACTTATAGTTTATTAATATTAATTTATTACAATGTTAGCTTAAGAAATTGAATTTTTGTAAATCATATTTTACTTTGTCTTGACATTTTCAGACGATAAATTAAATTATAAAAAGATAATTCAGCCGAAATTTGTTTGAAACTTATTAGTATCAAAAAGATGAATTATTTATTTTATATAACTTTTTTTTTTAATTAGATTATTGCATTTATGTAGAAAAATATGTTAAGAAAACATAAATAAATTATTTAAAAAATCTTAATAAATGTAAATTAGAAACTCTAACCGATCTCCGGTTTTAATATTACGTAAATGTAATAGAAGAAGCGTATAAAAAATTAATTGACCTTGAAAATCTAAAGAATCGTCCAAGTTTGAAAATTCATTAAATGTTTGATTTTTATAAATAAACATATAATTATGAATCATCAACAATAATATAAATAAATACTGCCCTGGTTTTTCCGTCAATAAATTAAGATTTTATTGTATACAAAAATTTTGTGAAATAATGTTATAATATTAAATTAATTAAATTATGTGTAAAAAGTTGTTTTTATTCATATCTTTGATGCATTAACATTTAAATTCAAGAGATAAATCACTAATAATAGAAACAATAACAATTACGAAACGCTAGTAAACTTTACACAATAATAAAGAAATTAACGTGAGAACTGATCAATTCATGCGAGAAGTTTTAAGTGCGCATCGGCATTTTCCGTTGAATTTATGCAACATCAGTTAATTCTCAATTTCTGTCTGAAAAAAAAACTAAATATTTCTTTTGGCAAGTGCAAGGATTACAAAGAAAATAAATAAAAAGGATTTTCTATATTTATTAAACAGATGTAGATGTTTCTGAAATGAATTCAGGCGTTGTGCCAGGATTTGCGCTTCCGGAGCTGACGGCGATGCACGTTATCGCTCCAACAGGTTTTCAGTCGACAAACAAGTATCCGTCTTCTTTTAACTGAGCAACGCACGATCTTTATTTTTTTCTATCGTCCTGCAACAGTTACACAAGTATAACCCTACATCCATTTATTTGTAAACATTCCTGCCGAGATGGCATCCACGGTGACTCCTTTCGACTACCAAAACTTTGAGAACTTTGTTGCTATCAAAAGAAAGACATCCTCGAAGGTAATAACTTTATTTTCTTTCCTTTCTTTTATGCGCACAAACTAAAATCGTTAGAAATAAAAGTAGAGTGAAACTTTTCCATTACATAAGAAACAATTCGAGAAAATTTATGGGACTGGTAGAAAATCGAAAGTTTTCGTTTATTTTTTTTTCTCTTAATTTCTTCGATAGCATTAAAGTTAATGCGGTCAAAGACCTAAAGAGAAATCTATGCTGATTGAGTCTTTCCTAGATTGAATATAATAAGTGATATTGTAATTAACTCATTTTATACCTTGATTTATTATGTATCGATGCTCTAAATAAATTATATAATGTATGCAATATTGCATTACGAATTTACATTGTTAATGCACATAAAATATGATGTAAGAAATGTTGTAAATAAAGGAAATTTATATTAAATTGTCTTACCCGAACTAAATTTAATAGTAAAAAAAAACTATCAAAAAGATTTATTATAAAAAAAATATTTATTGACAATAATATTTAAAAAAAATAATATTAATTTTATTTATTTATGCTTAGGAATTAATAAACCCATTCTGCACTTGTATTAATTATATATTAATTAACAAAAATATAGAATTTACTTTTTAAGAAATAAATCTTATTTGAAAGTCATTTAAGTATTTCTTGCATAATTAAGAGCATGAATGCATACTATTTTGCAACATTTCAATATAGATGTAATTAATTCTATTTAAAATGTGCATTAAAGTTTCGTCATTCGAAAAAAATATAAATTGAAGGTCAATTATTATTAGCAAATTTAAATTTTCAGAATGATATATTTGATTGATAATTGACAGTAATTGATTTGTATTAAACTAATACCTTCTGGCTTCTGTTAGATTGCATGATTTGATAGTTTGGAGTTAAACTATACCAGTTTTTTGTATAATATTTTGATAGTTGATTTTTTTCTTTATTTAAACCCATAAGAACTTAACTCAATTAAGACCAGTTAAAAAAAAACAATAATTAATAAAGTTAACAAAAAAGTTGTTTTTTTTAACGAATCACTCACAATCAATAAGTTCAAACGGCTTCGCTTGAGTAATTTACTGACGTTGTGCACGTTAAGAAGTCTGAAAACTACTAAGTTTATGTGGTTTATGACAAATCTAGAGATGATATTTGTATCTGACTCGATATAAAAATCTCAATGAAAGTCACTGTTAAAAATGAACCACGGTGTATTCACAATAACTTTAGTACTTTATTCTGACTTCTTTCAAATAATTGGATATGAGAACCCCACAGTTGAATAGTATAACTCTATAGTGCACGTAGAACTTTTCTTATAAGCTTTTTTAAGTTGATAGTTCAGAATTGCGACCAAGTAATCAATACATTTTGTTGAACTTGATGTTGAGTTCATTACGCTTCATCTTAATATGCTATTTTCATTAAAGATTAGAGTCTTGATTGATGAAGATTGGTTGCTTGTAATCTTCTTGTTTGTGAAGTTAATATGCGTCGATTAGATTTTTTTTTGTTCAGATAGTTAGAGCTGATTTTGGCAAATATTAACACTGCTGTATTGTCAGAAAATGTGGCTGTTTTTACAAAGTAGTTAATATAATTAATATAAAGCAGATAAAAGCATGGTCCCATAACAATTCCCTGTGGGACTCTTGCCCTAGTAAACTTCAAATTTATATATGAATATATTCATATTTTACACGAAATTATGACGATTTGTATGAAGATTTCAAAAGTAAATAAGTCTTAGGAAAAATTGACTTTTTTACATGAAAATTAATGAAGTTGGATTAAATATTGAACGCAACTTTTAGAATAAAAAACTATAGATTTTTTTAACGAAAACTTAATTTAAAAATTAGAATTTAGCTATAGTTAATAAATAAAAAATAAATGAAGTTTTACTAAAAGTGAATCAAAATATTGAAAACTTGTTTACAAGCTATACTTATTTATATGAAATTAGATTAAATAATATATATAGAAATTATTATTAATACTAATAAATATTTTTTTTTCAAAAATTGTAAGTAATTATTTGTGTTTCCTTCAGTTTTTAAAAAATTTATATTTTTAATAATTTCTCAAATAGTTTTGAATTTAAAAGACTATTTATTATTAAGAAAACAATGAATATTTAGTATTGATCACTTATAAATAACTTCTTATTTTCGTTTTTGTGTTATTTACTTTTATTTTTTATCATTAACTTTCATCCTGTTTTTCTTCAATTTATTAAAATATAATTCAAAACTAACGTTTATTTTATTCGTGTTATTTTTTGACTATTTGTTGAAAAATGAATGTTTACATGAAGTTGGATTATTTAATGTATATATATAGTTTTCAATATTTTTTCTGTTTATAATTTTTTTTTTATTCAAAAATTTCAAATAATTATTTATATCAGTTTTTAAAAAGTAGATTTGATATAACAATATCAATTTATATTTTTAATAATTTCTCAAATAATTTTGAATTACAAAGACGATTTATTATTAATAAAGCAATGAATATTATTATTTTCGTTCTTGTGTTAATTAGTTTTAATTAATTATTTTTTACCATTAGAAAAATAGGATGAAATTTTTCTTCAATTTATTAAAATATAATTCGAAACCAACGTTATTTTGTTATTGTTATTTTTTGACTATTTGTTAAAAAAATGAATGTTTACATGAATTAATCCAACAATTAGTGTATAACAATATAAATTTAAATTTTTTATAATTTCTCAAATATTTTTGAATTTCAAAAACAATTTATTTTTAATAAAGCAAATATTAAGATTTTCGTTTTCTTGATATTTAGTTTTACCTAATTATTTTTTATCATTGGCTTTTAGCCTGTCTTTTTCTTCAATTTATTAAAATATAATTCGAAACTAATGTTATGTTGTTCTTGTTATTTTTTAACTAATTGTTAAAAAATGAATGTTTTTCTATACAATAACTTCAAATAAATGTATTTATTTACATGAAGTTGGATTAATTAGTGTACATATAAATTAATTTAATAAAAGGCTAAAAATTTTCAATATTTTTTCTGTTTATAAATACTAATATTTTTATTTTCAAAAATTGCAAATAATTATTTATATTTCTATCAGTTTTCAGAAAGTAGATTTTGTATAACAATACCAATTTATATTTATAATAATTTCTCAAATAGTTTTGAATTTTAAAGACAATTTATTATTAAGAAAGCAATGAATATTCTTGTTTTTGTGTTATTTAGCTTTACCTAATTATTTTTTTATCATTGGCTTTTTTTCTTCAATTTATTAAAATATTATTCGAAATTAACGTTATTTTGTTCTTGTTATTTTTTAACTAATTGTTAAAAATTGTATATTTTTCTATTTTCAACATACAAAATATTATGTTAAAAATTACTTGTGTTTATTTTTGTTTACAATCATTGAAGATATAGAACTAAATAATTGTCGGCAAAAAAATACCCTTGAAAATATTCTAACTTTCATTGCTCCTTATACCTAAATATAGCTTAACATCGTTTTTATAATTAATTCCCATTTTAATAAAGACAAGATAATTCATTGCACGATTGGAATGTTCAGCTTGTCATTGATAATTCTTTTAAGTGTTTTTTTCCGCAAACTGAACAAAGATGTGAAAAATTGACGAGTTAGAAAAATGCAATAAATTAAAAGTAAAAGTTTAATTTAATCTATATTTTATTAAAAAAAAATCTTTAATATTTTCATTATAAAAAATTATATTATTATGTTATTTTATTATAAAAAATATCAATATTTTTTACGTTTTAGCTATAATGGTATTTTTTATTTTCAAAAACTAATTCGTAAAGAAACTGACAAGCGTCCAATGATCTGTAGCAGCATTTCCCAAACTTTTCTTTATCCAAAAAAAAACATTTCAACAAAATTTTTTTTTATTTAATTTACTTCACATTTATTTCACCTACTAAAATCTTGTCGAAGGAATAAATAAATAAAAGGAACATATATAAAAAAATAAATATTTATTATAAAATATATTTTTAATTGTATGAGAAGTATGCTTTTTTATTGCTGTAGTTGAAAGCAGTGAAGTCCAGGTCAATCCGAGTTATTTTCAGGCGCGAAAATCCTCTTTCACAAAAGTTTCAGTAGAAAGAACCTAAAAAAGTTTTTTGAGCATATAGTTAGATATGTGTCAATTTGCTGCAATTTAAAATTAGTTTTAATGATTTTGTAAAAATCTTAAAAATATACATTCAAGTTCTTGTCACGACACACTCTTTGGGAAACACTGATATAGAGTATTATTTAATTTACAGAAAAAAATATATTGTAATTTGTAATTAATTTTAGAATTTCTAATGTATTTAAATGAAATGAATTATGTAATTTTGAAGAAGAAATTAAAAATGTTATTTATAATATTTTTATCGTTTTTATTATAAACTTGTATTATTTTCTAATATGTGAGATAATTGTAAAACGTACATGTGGAAAAACGTGCAGTAATTTGTCACAGCATTATTGAAAATAAATATGTACAAATCAGTTTCGCAATTAATACTTTAGTACCGTTAGGTAATTAATTAATTAGTTTAATTATATCCAAGTCGGTCAAATAAATAAACTTGATATAGTTATATATGTGCAAACTGCAATTGAAAAACCAGTACAAGACAAAATACCAACAAGATATCAAGAAATATTCGTATCTTAGGAAAAACTTGTCCAATAAAACTTTTATAAAAGGTCGCAAAATTGTAATGTATTTTCGTTGGAGAAAAAACTTGTTTATTATAATACTTGAGAATAGACAGTTATCAACATAATCATCAAACAAAACACAAAATAAATGATTAGTAAGCAAGTCAACTAGTCTAAGTAATGGATTAGATATAGATGGCGCCTCTATGATTTTTAGGAAGTACCAACCTTCAGACGACGCCTGTCAAAATTTCATGTCAATCTGACGTTTAGTTCATAAGTTATAGTGGTTTTAGTAACTTTTAAAACAATGAAAAAATCTGAATTTCAGCATATCAACCATTTGTCTCGATATAATAAAATTAATTAAACTTTAAAGTATAATATAAAATCAATTATTTTTCATTGCTCATTATATAATTCGCAAAAACATCAATTTATTGACCTTAAAAAGTATAAAATTTATGTTTGTTCAAACTTGTTTTCGAAGGTTGGAAATAAACGGGTCAGAAAACGTAAGCTATTTTTATATATTTATTGTTTTTTTACTATTTTGTAAATCATTTATCAGCTATTTTTACCTGTTTATATGTTATTGAATAATTAAACTTTTTTTGTTTGCATGTCGTTATCTGTATTTTTATTTTTGACCATTAAGTAAATCTTATATCGGTTGACATTTATTTAAGTTGACTAACTTTCCTAATGGAAGTTTTTATCTTTATTTTTGTTGATGAATTAATTTTACAAATTATTTAAATTTGTTGGTTTTACAAATTATTTCAACCATAATGGTTTTAGTTTGGTTTTTAGTTTGTGACGCTTAATATTGTTACATGTATAAAATTGTTGCTGTTATTATTTGCAATAATTAAAGTCCTTAAGAAAATAGGAGATTAACAAAGATTAGATTAAATGAAAAAGCGTGAGAAAAAAGCCTTTTCATATCATTAGTATAAGCTAGGAGTTTTTTTTTTGATTGGTTGGTGGGGAATATTTACAAGTGGAAGAGAATTATTTACAAATAACTAAGGAGTATTATGGAAAACTCTGGATTATAAATTCATTAATTCTGATCTTCTCAGTAAGATTCCTATCCTTTCTGCACTAGTTTTGGATGCATTGAGAAGCATCTGAAATTTTCCAAGATATTTAGGGCTTATATATTGATATTCGGTTGTGATGAATCATGGAAGTCTATATACTAGATTTGTTTGAGGTTCTTGAGGGTTTTTGTGCTTTCAAGGAACGCTGGTGTTGCCTTCATCTTCATGATTTTTTTTGAATTTACTACCCTCGTTAGTTTTCAAAACGACAAATACGAAAGCAGGTTGATATGTTTTAAAACAAAGTTAAGGAAATTGAGGGTAATTCCACGAGACAAAATGTAGCTCTTCTCGCTCTATTTGTCAAGAGTATTATTGTGGAATTGTGTATTGTGAATTGAGTATTATTGGTGGAATTGTGGGATTTTGATATATTTTTCATCTTCTTAGTAAATTTTAAAAGACTTTTGCAAAATCCATTGTTTCTTTATCTTTTTCTGATTTCTTCATATTAGATAGGAAAGCAAATCTATTTTTTGTGATCATCTCCGAATTTGCCTCTTCGCAGAGCATTGTCTTTTTATAAACGGTTCATTGTTACCTTAATTAATTCATCCAAAGGGCAAATAAATTTTCCCAAATAGAAATCCACCTGAGTGAGGTTTAACTGTTTCTAAGTTAAGAATTGAATCACTATAGAACACGCACTTAAGTATGTTTGCTCGACAGTGCTGTGAGAAAGCAACTCTAACCATTCGGCATTTAGTCACCTCTAAAGTATTATATACCAGCGCAGTTTGCAAAGTTTTGAAAACAATTTTGTTAATGGATTATCTTGAAAACGAAAAAAAAATTAAAGAATCAATCGAGAAAAATACCTATTTTTCGCTTTCAAACTGCCTCTGTATATAATTTAAAAAAATGTTAATTAGTTTGTAATTTCAAGATCCTAAAAATAAATATATTAAGAATTAAAAATTCATAAGTTACCAAACAAAAGTCTTAATTAATGAAATATATACGAAATCATTAAATTATAACTATAATGTATAAACATTATAAATATTCTTATCTTAATGATTAAAGTTAATATGATAATAAAAAATTCTTGATTGCTAATTTATTTCCAATTTATTAGTCACGATGAGTTAATTTTATATGCAAAATAAATATAATTAAATAAATAATTCAACAAAAAATATAATTAAAGAAAATTTTAAGTAAATAAAACTAAATTATGTGAACTTCATTAAGAATTCTCATAAATGGCATTAGTTGGTATTTGTAAATTTCTTAACAAAAATATGTATTTTCTTTATTGGCAAACGTTAATTATTTTAAGTAAAAAAAAAACAGGTTTTTAATTAAAAATTTCGTGTTATAGTGCAGTATGTATAATTTAGTAATTAACAATAATTTAAAAAGTTATAATAAAAATTTGACTACATTAATAAAAGCAATATATTTTATTTGTTAATAGACAAAGCAAAATTTATTAATTATTAATTAACAATAAGTTGTAATTTTATTTGTCCAAAGATAATCAACAATAATAACTGAGAAATAAGTTGAATACATTAACAAAATACCAAATTTGCCAAAAATACTCTTTTTTAATAATTTTCAAGTTACGGTTTTTTCTGAGAATTAAAATACATAAGAAATTTATTGATGGTCTTTCAGCCCGGAGAGAACATATTAGATTGTATTAACTTTCTATAATAAAAATATAGTTGAAAAGGATAAATAAGAACATTGTATCAAAAAATTTAAATAAAATTATTTATTTCTAATATATTTTGTTAAAATTGTTTTATGAATGATTATTGGTAATTTTATTTAGTTTTTCTTCATTTATATTTTTAATCAAAATAAGTTTAACAAAATAATAATGAAATCTTGATGTAACAGATCAAATTTGGCAAAAACATCTATCTAAATATTTTCGTATAATTTGCAGCTACAGAAGCAAGAAGAAATAACTTATGACACGATTCCACAATAAGAATTTGAAATACTTTCAATACTTACGATTTTCATAATTTAGAACAAAGATTTCTATTTATTTAAACATTTATTGGCTAAAAATTCAGAGATTAAATTTTTAATTACAAAAAAAAATCATGTAGAAAGAAAAATAATGAGTTGTAATAGAACAAAAATGACATTCCATAAAAATATATTATAATCGTTCATTGAAAGTTACATAAAACTTTTAAAATTTCGACAATTATTTCATTTTACAGCAGATATAAACAAATACATTTTAGAGCAAAATATAACTGTTTAAACATGAACGACATTTCCATATTTAAATTTTATTGGAATATTTTTAAATAAAGAAAATTTATTATTTTTGATTCAATATTTTTTTTGCCATAAAAAAATTTTGAAAATAATATTTTTTGTTATAGACTTTTTTGAAAATTTCAGCGACTTTCAAGTGTTCTTAATGGAATGTCATAATACAAATTTGACTACATTAATAAAAGTAATATATGTTATTTGTTAATAAACAAAGCAAAATTTATTAATTAACAATAAGTTGTATTTTTTTTGTCCAAAGATAATTAACAAAAATAATTGAGAAATATGTTGAAAACACCAAATTTGACAAAAATTCTCTTTTTTAATAATTTTCAACTTAAGTTTTTTTTCTAAGAATTAAAATGCAGAAGAAAAGTTACATTCTGCGTTCATACTGATGGATTTCACTGTAAGTCAATGTTAAATACCTCAAACAGCTGCGGTTCATCTTTTAACACAAAGATTTTCTTATATTTTAACAAATTAATTGACGGTCTTCAGCCCGGAGAGTAAATATTTAATTACATTAACTTTCTACAATAAAAATATAGTCGAAAAGGATAAATAAAAATATTTTATCCAAAAATTCAAATACAAATATTTATTTTTAATATGTTTTGTTAAAACAATCAAATTTGGCAAAAATATCTATCTAAAAATTTTCGTATAATTTGCTGCTGCATAAGCAAGAAAAAATAACTTCTGACATGATGGTGGATTCCACTATGAGAATTATAAATACCTCCAATAGTTACGATTTTAATCATTTAGAGCAAATAATTCTATTTATTTTAACAACAAATATTGGTCACAACTTTAGCCTTACTTCACAGAGATTACATATTTAATTACAAAAAAATCATGTAGAAATATAAAATAATGAGTTGAAATGGAACAATAAGGATATTCCATAAAAAATGTCGACAATTATTTATTTTTACAGCAGATATAAGGAAATACATTTTAGAGCAAAATATAATTGTTTAAACTTGAACTAGATTTCCATCTTTAAATTTTATTGGAATATTATTAAATAAAGAAAATATATTATTTTTTGATTCAATATTTTTTTTTGCCATAGGTTTATCAAATTCCAAAACGAACTAAACGAATTAAGGATTTTAATAACATTTTCGACAAGCAAATTATATAATATTTCAGTATAGTTTTGCAATCAATATTATATTATATTATATTAACACTATTATAACTACCCTTTAAATTCTATACACCAGTGATACCGAACCTATCAAAATTTAGAAAAAAAACTTGTATTACCGAAAAATTTTGAAAATAATATTTTTTACTATAGACTTTTTTCAAAATTTGAGCGACTTCAAGGGTTCTTCATGGAACGCGTTAGGGGTTCACGTTCAAGAAGATTTTACTAAAAATGTGATAAATTCTGAAAAATTTATGCATCGCTTTGAAATACGTACAATTAATTCTGATTTTAATTATCTACTTAGAGTTTAGAATTCGTACACATTTGCGGATTACAGTATATGGATAAATTTTCCATGAGGAAATTTTCATAATTACATTGCAATGTAATATTTATTAACACTAATAAAAGTCAATGTTTAACATTTACTACTTCCATTTATATGCTAAATCTAGTGATTTAAAACTATTTTAATTAAATATATTTGCCGTTTTACTGTTCTCAACAAGATTAATAGCTTAACATTAATGATACGATTTCAGTCATTCTGCGTCGCTTTTAATTGTTATCATTGTTATCCTCAATATGAATTATGTAATTTAGTAAACTAAAAACTATTTGAATAAAATGAAGTGATATTTACAGCATAATAACAAAATTATTTACTTCATAAAATATTGAATGATGGATTGTCCAATTAAGCAATTTCTCCTTGATTCTTGCAAATTCCTTTTTCACTCCAGTAATAAATTAGCGTTCATAGTTATGTAGGAATTTTCCTTTATAGAAATTATATGTTGAAATACATTTACTTATTTAGTATTATCGATTAATGATTAATTAAGTTAAAATTGTAAATCTAATTATTTTTTATAGAATTAGTAATTATAAATGTAGCAATGTGTGACATTGCATTAAAATCACATCATAACGAGAAAAAAATCTGGAATTTGGTGAACGAAATAGGTTTTTATTGTTGAAAAAATGTGCTCTAAAATTGAACTACCTTTGCGCATCGACTTGTTTGTTTTCTAATTGAAATATCAATACCTGAGAACAGGGAATTTAAATTATGTGACACATTACAAAGGGTTGACTGCATTAGTTATCAATTTTAAGATTAAGTTTTTTTCAAATAAAATTTTTAATTTATGTATTAAAAATTTCATAATTAAATATTACAACTTCTTCTTCTTCATCCCACGGTACTTCTTCCGCATTTCTGGAATATGCTCGACTTGTAAAAAAAAAGTTGTCGACCCCTGATTTGAAAAATATAATTTTCTATTTAGACTGCAATCACCTAATCGATTTGTTCAAATTGTTGTACACTATTTAAATAGTTTCAAAGCCATAATGTAGTCGCGAGTAAGCGCATAGCAACTACTTTAATAGTTATGTTATTTTTAGTTCGGTTATTATCACTAATACTTAAAAAACAGTAATCTATGCTCATACCCAAATATTTCTATTTGGTAAATGTTGTTAAAAATAATTGGAACTGATAAGATGCTATTTAGGATTATTATTTATTTAAAATATGTTAATATTGTCTAATCTATCTCTTGCAACCATTTGATGTTGCTCGCATTGCACGACTGCTCACTTCTTAATTTTGTCAAGTCGAGGAAAGGAAAAGTCGAATTATAAGGATTTATAAGCAATTAAAATCATCAACAACATCTATAATGATTGGTTTTGCTGATGGTTTCATTAAGTAAAAATTTGAAAATATTTTTTGAACTAATACTAATCATTATAATAAACCACTTCAAAGTAGATTGTTTAAAGTACAAACTTATAAACTTGATGCTTGCTAAAGATGAAACTTTAATGTTATATTCTGAAATTAGATGGTTTAGTCAGAAAAAAAGTAATACTAGATATAAAATAGTTTTTAGAATCCAAAACTTATGAAGAACTTATTGATCATTATCTGATTTAGCCTTTCTTACAGGAATAACAACCTAAATGAATAAACTAAATCTTGAACTTCAGGGCAAAGAAAAGAAAATTATTGAGTTAATAGAAACCAATTGGTATTCTGGCATATTGGTGGTATTATGCATTCATTTGCTACAAAATGACCATTTCTCAAAGAGCATATTCTGGTTTTCTGATAATTGCTTGTCCTGAAATTCAATTTATACTAAAAGTCTGACTTTCAAATGAGACTACTAAAATAATAATATCACCGAATACTCAAATTAAAGCTGAAAGTTTTAGCTTTCCATTGAACCTACTGGCATATTCTTGCTGTAATCCATTGTTCTGGTATGAGCTGGTGAAATATTTCAATGCTGAAAATGCATTTTTTTTGAAAATGTATTTTTTGAGTTACTAGTAGATAGATATTTTCTGTTTTTTCCAAATCCAATTCACGATTTTCAGGAAAACTCTTAGACTTTTTCGAATTTTGATTCTATCATATTAAAGTGCTAAGAGAGGAAATGAAAAGTCGAATTATAAAGTTTAAATCTTTATAATTCGACTTTTAATTTCCTATTAAAATCGTCAATCATCATGATTGGTTTTGCTAATGGTTTCATTAAGTAAGAATTTGGAAATATTTCTTGAACTAATGCTAATCATCATAATAAGCAGGTATTATGAACAAAAAATTGTAAATTATTATTCGGGCTAGACCACTTCAGAGTAGATTGTTCAAAGTATAAGCTTATAAACTTGATGCTTGCTAAAGATGAAACTTTAATATTATATTCTGAAATTAGATGGTTTAGTAAGAAAAATACAAGAGCTTCTTCTAGATATAAAATAGTTTTTAGAATTCAAAACTTATGAAGAACTTATCTGATTTAGCCTTTCTTACAGGAATAACAACCTAAATCTTGAACTTTAGGGCAAATAAAGTAATATTATTAAGTTAATAGAAGCCAACTGGTACACTGGCATATTGGTGGTATCATGCGCTACGAAATTGCCACTTCTCAAAAAGAGCGTATTCTGGTTTTCTGATAATTGATTGTCCTGAAATGCAATTCAGGATTATCACTTAGGATTAATTACATAATTCAATAAGAATCGTAAACTAGAAGTCTGACTTTAAAATGAGACAACTGAAATAATTTAGCATAGATATTTCAATTTTAAATGTTTTTATTAAATTACTCGAAAACGAATGAGCTAATAATATAACCTAATACTTAAATTAAAGCTGAAAGTTTTAGCTTTCTAATGAACATACTGGCATATTCTTGCTGTAATCTATTGCTCTGGTACGAGCTGTGAAATATTTCGATGCTGAAAATGCAATACCGCTATCACACTTTTTCATTATTAAATATGAAAGAGCGTAGGCATATTCCTAATTACATATTGAAAGTTATAAAATCTAAAGTATTTTTAGAGTTATTAGTAGATATTTACTGTTTTTGCCAAATCCAATTCACGATTTTCATAAAAACTATTACACTTTTTAGAACTTTTATTCTAGCATATTAAAGAGCATTGTAATACGTCATTTAGTTTTCATAACTTGCAATATGTAATAAGTTTCACATTCCAATGCTCTTTCATATGCAATAATGAAAATGTAAAAAAAGTTTGATAGTTTTCATTAAAAAAAAAAATATTCGAAAATTTGTAAAGAAAATTTTCAAAGTTAAAATTCCTGCTTTGGTTGAACTCAACTTTTCAACAAAAAACTTAAACATCAACTTAAAGTTCATATCGAACATGAAAAATATTGAATGTTATAAAGTCTAAAGTATTTTTAGAGTTATTAGTTGATATTTATCGTTTTTACCAAATCCAATTCACGATTTTCATGAAAACTGTTACACATTTTTTAACTTTTATTCTAGCATATTAAAGAGCATTGTAATACGTCATTTAGGTTTCATAACTTGCAACATGTAATAAGTTTCATATTCCAACGCTCTTTCATATGCAATAATGAAAATGCAATAAAGTTTGATAGTTTCATATAAAAAAGGAAAAAAAAATCGAAAATTTGTAAAGAAAATTTTCAAAGTTTAAATTCCTGCTTTGGTTGAACTTAGAACTTTTATTCCCGCATATTAAAGAGCATTGTAATACGTCATTTAGCTTTCATAACTTGCAATATGTAATAAGTTTCACATTCCAATGCTCTTTCATATACAATAATGAAGATGCAAAAAAAGTTTGATAGTTTTCATTAAAAAAATATATATATTCGAAAATTTGTAAAGAAAATTTTCAAAATTTAAATTCCAGCTTTGGTTAAACTTAAACTTAAAATATCTACATGACTTTACTCATGAGTATAATAACGGAAAATGGATTTCAAGTTTCATTTTTCTTGTATTCTATTGATTTTTTAATGGTAAATAGTATTATTAATAGTAAATAATTACACTTTTTCTTAAGCATATTACACAACATATTTATATAATTTTTGCAGCATATACGTTTATAATTGAACTATTAAAATATATAATATATAATTATAGTTTGTCATAAAAAAATAATACTATATTGAATTGCCAAAATTTAAAGCTTTTATACCAGAGGTTCCCAAACTTTTTAGGTTTGCGATCTAGCATTTGAAAAGAAAACAATGAAAGACTCGAAAGTTGCCAAATTCTTGGAATTTTTTCAGCATACACGATTGTTGGCACAAAAATTCGATAATTGGAAATTCCAAGAAAATTGCAGAATTGTTTAATTATACTACAGGATTTCATAGGTTAATACATGTAATTGGTAAAGTTATATCTGATAGAAAGTTAATAATTATATTAAGGAAAACTTGCAATACATTTTTTAAATAAATGATGAAAAATCTCATAAAATAATTATTGAAAGAAATACTGTTAATATTATTGATTTTATTAAATAATTTTTTTTTATTATGGTATAATTTTTAAACAAATATATTAAAATGTATTCTCTCTATAAAAAGTACGTCTTTATTAATTATTTCATAATAAAAAATGGTTTAAATCACTATAAAAAAATCTATGATTATCTTGTGATCTCGTTACAAACGACCTTTAATGTGCGTTAGTTCGAAGCGAAAATTTCCAATTTCTCAATGCGTAGTTTTACTTCCAAGTAAATATACATATTTAGTTCGGTATTTCCTTATTAATAGTAATTGGAGAACAAACATCACGGCAAAAGTAACATGAGTTATTCAGGTTTTATTCAATCCAAAATAATATTTCGTAAATTACTATTTTTAGAAATCCCGTAACGTCACTAAACAGATTTAATTAGTTCATTTATTTCTTAAAGTTAAACTGAACAAATCCTTTGAATTAGATAAAATAATTACCAGATAATTACATAAATAAATAATTAGAATTTTTCAGAATTTTATTTATTATATTAAATGTTACAAAAACATTTTTGCAATTTATTTCTTTTTCATATTAATTTAATTGTATTTGTATATTTACTGCTACGAAAAAAAAATTAAAAATCAGAGTACGGTTTTCAAAAATATTGAGGAATTTTAAATTATATGGTATTTTTTTCTTTGAATTTAAAATATAACAATTTTCATACATTAGTCATTAAGACTTACTTAGGAAAAGCCTTTAAAATACGACAATATTGTCAAACCGGTCTATAATATTTTTCCCAAAAAATTCCTTAAACAATAAAAATAATCTGACCTAAAACGGTTTCAAATATATTCTTTTCAATGAATTTAAAATAAATATCTGTAATTTATTACAAAATAATATTTTTTTTCTTCTGTATATAATTAATATCATTTTCTTTTAATGGAGATTAACTTGGATGATTCAAAAAAAAATAATTAAATCTAAATTATAAATCAGAAAAAAAATTATATTTAGAAAATATTTAAATTATAAGCGAAAAAGGAAATTTGTCAGCTGATTTTTTTTTATAAAAGTCAATAATCATTTGATTATATATTATATTTTATATTGTTATTTTTTTATTGTAAATTAATAAAAAAATATATTGAAACCAGAAGATTTTAAATAAGAAACGAGTTTGTAGCAAGTATGATAAGATGTTTATTTTGGGTTCTCTTTTCTGCATTTATTTAGATTCCATTTAAGAAAAAAAATAAAAATAACAATAATATTTTTTTTAATCTTATTTTTCTTCTGTATATAATTATAATTATTTCCTTTTAACATAAATTGCAATTGATGAATAATGTATCTGAAGGAATTATTATTATTTAGACAATAATTTAGACAGAAATAAACTCGAAAGCATTTTAACATATGATAAAATTCAAAAATCAAATATATTATTATTTTCTTTCTAAATTAATAAAAAAAATATATTCAAACCAGATTTAAAATATGAAACAAGTTTGTAGTAAATTGATTATATGTTTATTTATGGTTCTCTTTTCTGCATTTATTTAGAATGAATTATAGAAAAATCTAAAAAAAAATAAATATAATACTTTTAATTTATTACAAAATAATATTTTTTTAATCATATTTTACTTTTGTAGATAATTATGATCATTTCCTTTCAGCTGATGATTAATAATTTATTTGTTAGAAAATATATTATAATATGCAATATAGAATAAAAATAAATCTAAATTACAAACCAGAAAAAAACAATAATATGTACATGTTACATGTTATTAATATTTATAAAATATTTAAGTTATAAGTTATAATATCTCGTTATGGAAATTTTTCAGCTGATAACAAAATTTAAACAAAAATAAACTCGAAAGCATTAAAAAAATAAAGATTACTAAATTGTAGAAAATATAAAATAAATTCCTTAAATTTATTATATTTATTTAAATAATATTTTTTTAAATATTTTTTTTTCTTCTGTATATAATTTGTAGCAAGTATGATAAGATGTTTGCTTTGGGTTCTCTTGTCTGAGAGTTTTACAAAATAATATTTTTTTAATCTTATTTTTCTTTTGTGTATAATTATGATATTTCCTACTCACGAAAATTGCCTCTTGCAACTAATGATTAACAATTTATTGGTTAAAATGCATAATATACAAGAAACTCCAATATCGAACACAAATAAATCTAAATTATAAATCCGAAAAAATTAATAAAGGCATGTGACCGAAGGAATTATTATTTAGAAAATATTTAAATTATAAGCGAAAATAAATTTAAACAGAAATAAATTCGACTTTAAAAATAATAAGTCTATAATCAAATATATTTTTTTTATAAATTAATAAAAAAAATTAAACAAAAAGATTTTATATAGGAAACAATTTTGTAATAAGTATGATAAGAGTTAAAAACATTTTTGATTTGGGTTCTCTTCTCTGCATTCATCTGAATTAAAGAAAAATAAAAATAAAATACATGGAACAATCTAAGAAATATAAAATAAATACCTTTAATTTAATATTTTTGCAATCTTACTTTTCTTCTGCATATAATTAAGATTATTTCCTTTTAAAAGATACTACCTTTTTGTAACTGATGATTAATAATTAATAAAAATAAATCTAAATTATGAACCAGAAAATAAAAACATTAATAAATGCATGAGACTAAAAGAAATATTATTAGATAGAAAAATTGTAATTTATAAGCGAAAATCTCGTTATGAAAATTCATCTGCTAATAATAAGTTTAGAAAGGAATAAACTGAAAAGAATTTTAAAATATTATAAAAGTCAATAATCAAATATATTTTTTTTTGTAAATTAATTTAAAAAATCAAACCAGAAGATTTTAAATAGGAAATAAGTTAAATAGCAAGTATGATAAGAATCTTATCTACATTTATTTAAAATGAATTATAGAAAAATCTAACAAAATAAAATAATTTAATACAAATTAATATTTTTTTAATCTTATTTCTCATCTCTATATAATTTTGCAACTGATGATTAATAATTTATTATTTAAGAAATATAATATGCAAGAAACTGCAGTATAGAATAAAAATAAATCTATTTTATAAACCAGAAAATGAAAACATTAATAAATGCATGGGACTTAAATAAATGTTATTTATTAGAAAATTTGTATTTTATAAGCGAAGATCTCGTTATGAAAATTCATCTACTAATAATAAGTTTAAATATGAAAAGCACTTTAAAATAATATAAAAATTAATATATTATTATTTTTTTGTACATTAATAAAAAAATCAAACCAGAAGGTTTTACGTAGGAAAAAAGTTTGTAAGTATGAAGTTTGTTCAATTCTCAGCATTTATTTAAACTGAATTATAGATAAATCTAAAAAAAAATATGTATAACAACCGATGAAATATAAAATAAATACCATTAATTTAATACAAAATAATAATTTTCAATCTTATTTTTCTTCTGTATATAATTACATTTATTTCCTTTTATCAGAAATTGTTTTTTGCAACTGATGATTAATAACTTATTGGTTAGAAAATATAATTTGCAAGAAACTGCAATATAGAATAAAAATAAATCTAAATTATTATTATTTAGAAAATATTTAAATTATAAGCGAAAATAGATTTGAAAAATAAGATAAACTCGACAGCATTTTAAAAAATGATAACTCAATAATCAAATATATTTTTTTATAAATTAATATTAAAAAAAATATTTAAACCACAAAATTTTACAAAAGAAACAAGTTTGTATCATCAAGTATGATAAGAGTGAACAATATGTTTGTTTTTAGTTCTATTTTTTTGCATTTAGTTGGACTGAATTATAGATAAATCTAAAAAAAAATGTATATAACAATCGATGTATAAATATAAAATAAATACTTTTAATTTTATACAAAATATTTTATTTTTTTTTTATTGTCAGTTTTTATTTACAATCTATTCAGCTGAATATTTATTAAATCGGTTCGCTGTTGACATTCGGAAGTTGCTGCCCAGTGGCACCATTCCATAATATAATATTGGATTATTTATTTGTTACTTAAATCTAAATTGAAGATCCAAGGGCTTGAAGCGCTTTAATCTTCTTGTGTCGTGCCGTTGTCGAGAAGATTGACCGCCAACGGGTTCGTGTGCGAATCAAGTCTGTTCGTGTATTTTTTGGAGAAATATTTGGCAACCTCTTCCACAGTTTTTATTCCAAAGTCCTGGTGCAGTCTTTTATTGGTGATGTACCATGGCGCACCCGCGAGTCTTCTAATACATTTGGATCGGAAAACTTGGATTTTTTTAATATTACTTGAGCTTGCTGTTCCCCATAATTGGATACCATATGTCCAGACTGGTTTTAATATGACTTTGTACACTAACAACTTGTTCTCCAAAGTCAACTGCGAGTTTGCACGCAGCAGCCAATACATCTTTCTAAATTTTATTTCTAGTTGTTCACGTTTTGCCTGGATATGGTCCTTCCAAGTCAGTCTTGTATCCAGGTGCATTCCCAAGTATCTCACCCTAGTAGATGCTGGAACTACTTTGTTGTTGAGTTTGACTGGAGGACAGGTGTCTCGTTTTAAGGTGAAGGTAACATGCACCGATTTCGACTGGTTTATACCAATTCGCCATTTCCTGAACCATATCTCGAGCAGGTTAAGCTCTTCTTGGAGGCGTTGTGATGCAATTATGGGACTTTCGTCTGATGCCATGATTGCTGTGTCATCTGCAAATGTTGCAGTGTATAGGAGATATAAGATTGGCCCCAAGACACTACCTTGTGGGACGCCTGATTCAATGGGACTCAGCTCGGTTTGTGCTTCCTCCAATTTGATAAAAAAACTTTCGATTATTTAGGTAGGATTTCAACACTTCATAGAAATTATGTGGAAGTTGCAGTTTCAGTTTGTACAGTAAACCTGTATGCCAAACTTTATCGAAAGCCTGTGACACGTCAAGGAATACAGCTGAACAGTATCTTTTCTCTTCTAAATCCTGACCGATGGCATCAACTAGTCGATTAACTTGCTCTATCGTACTGTGCTCTCTGCGAAATCCAAACTGGTGATCCGGTATGAGTTCCTTTTCGTGTATTATGTCTTGTAGTCTCTTAAGAAATAGTTTTTCAAATACTTTCGAAAGTAATGGTAATAAACTTATCGGCCTGTAGGACGTAGGTTCTTCTGTGGGTTTTCCTGGTTTCGGTATCATTATAATTTGTGCGACTTTCCATTGCGATGGGAAGTGAGCTGTCCTAAGAATGGCGTTAAATATTTGTGTCAGTAAAATTATACCTTTCTTTGATAATTCTTTAAGAATTTTTCCACGAATCAGGTCATATCCGGTTTTCTTTGGCTTAATGTGCTGTTGTATATGTGTTACAATTTCTGCTGGTGTTATTGGTTCAATAGGAAGGGTCATCTGGTGAGGTGTGGATAAGAAGTTTACTATTTCTTCTTCTTCTTCTTTTGGGATTTGCGTTTCTATTGGCTTAAAAACGTTGATTAAATGTTTCTCGAAGATGTTTGCTTTCTCAATCCATGTTTTTGCCCATTCCCCATTAGGTTTACGTATAGGAGGAATTCTTGTTTGCGGATGTTGGAGCTTCTTTGTGGCCTTCCATAGTGAGTAGTCTGTGGTTTCTGTAGGAGTTAATTTTTCCAAGTAATCTTGATGATTATGATTTTTTTTTTAAAGGAAACTACCGGAATTAGTAACTGAAGATTAATAATTTATTGGATAGAAAATAGAACATGCAAGAAACTGCAATATATAATAAAAATAAATCTGAATTACAAAACCAAATGATATGATAAGAGAAATATATTATTTTTTGTAAATTAATAAGAAAAAATTGAAACTAAAAGGTTTTTATTAAGGAAACTAGTTTATAGTAATTATGATAAGAGTCAAAAATATATTTCTATTGAGTTTTCTTCCGTGCATTTAATTAGACTAAATTATAGAAAAAATAAAAAATTAAATATAACAAACAATGAAATATAAAATAAATACCTTTAATTTAATACAAAATAATAATTTTTAATCTTATTTTTCTTCTATATAATATAATTATATATTTATTTTCTTTTAACAGAAAATGCATTTTGCAACTGATGATTAATAATATATTGGTAGAGAATATATAATTTGCAAAAAAGTATGATAAGAGTCAAAAATATGTTTGTTCTTTTATCCACATTAAATAAATAAATATAACAATCTTTAAAATATAAAATAAATGCCTTCAATTTATTACAAAATAATATTTTTTAATCTTACTTTTCTTTTGTACATAATTAGGATTATTTTCTTTTAACCAAATTGCCTTTTGCAACTGATAATTAATAATTAATTGTTTAGAAAATATAATATGCAAGAGAATAAATAAAATATTATAAAATAATATTTGTTGAATTTTACTTTTTTTTCTGTATATAATTAAGATTATTTCTTTTTAAAGGATACTTTTTTGCAACTGATAAACCAGAAAATAACAAAATTTATTGCATGGGACAAAAAGAAATATTATTAGTTAGAAAATTTGTAATTCATAAGCGAAGATCTCGTTATGAAAATTAATCTGCTAATAATAAATTTAAAAAGGAATATACTGAAAAGCATTTTAAAATATTGTAAAAGTCAGTAATTTTTTTGTAAATTAATATAAAAAATATTCATACACGAATATTTTAAATAGAAGATTTTTAAGTATGAAGTTTGTTCTATTCTCAGCATTTATTTAAAATGAATTATAAAAAAAATCTAACAAAACTAAATAAATAATCTTTAAAATATGTACATAATTAGGATTATTTTCTTTTAACCAAATTGCCTTTAATAATTAATTGTTTAGAAAATATAATATGCAAGAGAATAAAAATAAATCTAAATTATAAATTAAAAAAAAAAAAACTTTAATAAATGCATGTGAGAAAAGGAATTTTTATTATTCAGAATAAAATTAAATTATAAGCGAAAATAGATTTGAAAAAAAAAACTACAGCATTTTACAAAACAAAAAAAAAATTGATTCATGTGACCGAAAGTATTATTAATATTTAGAAAATATTTAATGGAAATTTATCAGCTATTAATAAATTTGAACTGAAATAAACTCGAAAGCATTTTAAAATATGATTGAGTAAAATATTATTATTTTTTTTGTAAATTAATAACAACAAAAATCAAACTAAAAAAATGTAAATAGGAAAATATTTTATAGCAAAAATATATTTGTTTATTCCGTGCATTTATTTAGACTGAATTATAGAAAAAAAAATATAAGAATAAAATAAATACCAAAAATACAAAATTATATTGTTTTAATCTTATGTTCTTCTGTAGATAATTATGATTATTTTTTTTTAAACGAAATTGCCTTTTGCAACTGATGATTAATGATATATTGGTTGGAATATGTAATATGTAAGAAATTTCAATGTAGAATAAAAATAAATCTAAATTATAAACCAGAAAAAAAATTAATAGATGCAGGTGACCAAAGGAACTATTATTAAATTATCAGCTAAGATCTCGTTATGGAAATTTATCAGCTGATAATAAATTTCGAAAATATTTAAAAAAAAATGATAAGGGCCTATAATCAAATAAATTGTAAATAAATTAATTTAAAAAAAAATAAAGCAGAAGATTTTAAATAGGAAACAAGTTTGTATCAATAGTATGATAAGAGATGTTTGTTTTGGGTTCTCCGCTTAAGCGGCCGTTCACGTGCATCCATTAGAAACGAGAATTCCCCACGTTTATCAGCGATCTTGTTTTGGACAACTAAAACTTTGGGTTTTTTTACGTTCTCCGTTTGGCGCGGATCGTAAACAGAAGCACATTCTGTTCGCCATCCCTACCTACTCTACTCTACACGAATCTAGCCACTACATAGGCATAGGAAGAGAGGTCCACGCACCCACCCACCCGATCACGCAATTCATAAATTGGCCCGACCATAAAACTTTCAATTCATTCAAGCCCGGACAGCAAAAGCGGACGAGACGCGCATTACAACAGAAGTGCATTATTCATAAACGTTTATTGTACATCAACAATTTAGTGCAGTTGCAGTGCGACAGTCAGCAGCCAGTTAGTAAGTCCCCGTTACAAATTAAACCATTCGATACACATCATTAAATACCATCCAACCAACCAACGTTATTGACCCAATAATTTCGGTCCAGTACGTAAACACGCGCCGCATTTATTTGTGTTTACACATTTTTTTTTGGTCCCAATAAACTCCTTCCTTTCATTCTTCGTTAAACTTCCGAAGGACTCGGCCACCGAATTCGGAACTAATTAATAATATATCAAGCACTTCCATTTGTAAAGCGACGTAACCTTCTTCATGATTCCAAAACACATTCCTCGTACGTGAAATTCACGCGAAGAGACGAGACCGGATTGAGGTCGACGCGTTTCCATCCCGATTTTTTTTTTATATTCAAACAGAATCAAAACAAGAAACACTTCTTCGTTTCTCGAGAGCAAAAAATAGAAGTAAAAGTCAAATATTTCGTAATAGTTTAATGCTTCTCCACTTCGATCGGCGATTACTACATTATTTTTCCTTCCTTGAAAGAACTTACATAATCTGTAGAGACTTACCATTTCCAATAAATTATTTTTGTTTAAAAGAAATCATCCGACTGGAAAAGTTAACAAGAAAAATATTACAATGCTAATTTTATAGTTTTCTCAATTCAATGTCTGCGAATATTAATTTTTTTTTTTTAACATTACATAATCATAGTTGAATAAAAATTGCTATAATTGTTGCGTTTGTAGTCATAAAAAAATATGTATACTGCAGACTCAATAAATAATATGTTGGCAACTCAATTACAATTATCATATTTTTTTCTTTATTATATGCAAATTCGTCTTACATTAATAATTCAAAATATAGAAATGCTATAAAATAACTGGACTTAACACATTACTTCAAGACTCAAATATGTTTTATGTAAATTTCAAAATTAATTTATTTTTCGATAAATTCAGGCATTTTCAATTTGAAATCTTTAATAGTTTACTTCTTTAAATTACGTTAAAATATTCTATATAATTATTATGAAGTGTAAGAAATTAAAAAAAAAAACTTATTTTAACGAATGTAACATTATTTCATAAAAATCACAAACAATTTAATTATATTTTTACAGTCACAAATTTTAAATAATATTTCATCACGTTTATTACTTTTTCATTTAATTATATAAAAAACTCTCCTAAAAGTGCACTTTTAGAAAAACCCAAAAAACATTGTTACTTTAAAATTATTTTTAAATCTCAAAAGTGATGCAAATATTTGTATTAAATATAAAAATAACTAAAATAAATGTCTAACAAAATTAATTACCAAAAAAAAATGTCCAAAAAATTTAAATATAATTTTAAAAATTCTTCCAAATTACTACATTTATTGAACAAAATATGAAAAATTGCTGAAATAATTGTTGAGAATCATATAAAAAAGATATAAAATTTATTAATATTAATATTGCAGAAAAATAATCATTTCCTAAAAGTTTACATTAAGATTTTTTGCGTTTTTCTACTAATGTTTAGAAATGCAGACTGCTTTGCGCAACACAAATAAGTGCAGTATTTAATATTAATGAAAGTTTTTATCTTCATTTAATTGCAAACAGCAATTACTGCCTTTGTGCGTTATATGTAATTGTAATTCTTGCTAATTAAAGCCATTATATTCATGGTAACTTTCTAAAAGAATAATCATTCTATTATTAAGAAAATTATTTTATTTATAAGTTTTTTATCACTATTAGAAAACTTAATAGAAGTATTTTTGATTCATATTAATAATTATAAAAGAATGTAATTGAAATTAATTAATTATTTTATTGACATACTTTTAAGTAAACAATTTAAATTAATCCTTCATTATATAAAAAAACAACACAAACAAAGCAGTGGAATATTGATGATGAAACAATAATGAAATTCTATTTTGATATCCTTGAGATAACTTAGAACTGATCTTGAGGTTTTATTTTTATGTGAGTTATAGTTTCGTACATTTGTCTTCCAGATTCGCGTTTTTTTTCTAATATCCAAAAACCTTTGCGAAATATTTAATTCGGTGTCACAAGTTTCTTTTTTTCTAATTCTGATTTTACTATTGCAAAATTATCATTCATTTCGTTCGACTTTCTAATTATTATTAATATATTCCAATAAATGAATTCAATTTCAATACAAAAAGTAGATAAATATTATTTATTTAAATTATTATTGAGCTATTACCCAAGGACTTTCCGCACAGAAAAATTTGTTTCACTTAGATTTAGATAAATATTTTTTTGTACGAATTTAAGTTATGTGAATTATGTTTCTTCAAAAATTTTCCATCTTTTTTTATTAAAATTTTTGGATATAAGTTATTCGAATAAAATATATTCACGATGTTCCTGCTGTTTCACTTAAATTTAAATCACTATTTTTTTGTACGAATTTAAGTTGTGTGAATTATGTTTCTTCAAAAATTTTCCTTATTTTTTTATTAAAACTTTGTATATAATTTTAGTTTTTTTTTATACGAATAAAACATATTCACGATGTTTCTAAATTTATTTATTTTCTATTGAAACCAGTTTTGATTGAAGAAGAAAGAAAAAATTGTAGACGAAAATTTATATTAATAAAACCTTTGAATAAATTAATAGTAACATTATTATTTCTTACTCAAATTTATTCAACATACTTCTTTTTTCTCATGAAATGTCAATTGGATTCTTAAAAAAAATTCGTCTCCATAACATAATTTGTGTTTTAAATTTAAACCAATATATTCAAACTATTTTCCCCTCAAATTTTAATAAAAAAAACATAATATTTTTAATTTTGTTATAATCAAATTTAAAAAAATGATTTCTTTGTATTAAAATGTATACAAATATTTTTAAATGAACATATTTGTAATTATTATGAAAAATATTCCAATAGCAATACCAAAAGTAATAGATTTTAATCTTTTAATATATTTTGAACATAAATTTCTACTTATTTTTACATTCAATATTAATACCATAAGTGATTAATTTTAATAAAATAAAATAATATAAAGATGATTAGATTAGTATATTTCTATATTAATGCAAATTAAATACAAATCATCCAGTATTTTCAAAATATTTACATATTTTTTAAGCTTTTTTTAAAAAAATTAATTCGTTTGTTACAAATGTTTACTATTTTTTTTTATTATATTACACTAAAAACATATAATTTTATATTAAAATATAAACAATTATTTTCAATTTTTTGTATGTTTAATATTTTTTTTTATCATTTTATAAAAAAAACTTAATTATTCTTTAAATTCATGAAATGTAAAATAATGTTATGACGATTAGATAAGTATATTTTATATAAGTAATGTGAATAGTTATTATAAATAACACACGGTTTTAAAATTGCTTACATTTTTTTAAATAACTTATACTTTATAACATAGAATTTAATTTTTTAATAAAATATATTCCCAACGTTCTCAAAAATATTTTTCATTTAAATATTTTTAAATGATTATTTTCTACACATTTCTATTATGAAAAATATTCCAATTTCAATTCTAAAAGTAATTAATTTTAATAATCAAATAAAAACAATATAAAATCATGTAAACACTGGATTTTCAAAATTTTTACATATATTTTTTTCATGATATTTATTTTTAAGATTTTGTAAAATTGATTTATTTGTGGTTCTATATCAACTCATACAAAAATAAATAAAATTTTTAAATGATTATTTTCTACATTCTTCTCATTATTATGATTATATTTCAATGAATAATATTAAAAGTAATTGATTGTAATCTTTTAATATATTTGCATTTTATACAAAAAAAATATAAAATAATGAAAATATGATTCATATCAATATTTATTTATTTATATTTTAGTTAATTTTACATATTTTCTTTTAAGATATTTTCTTCCAACATTTCTCTAAAAAACATACAATTTCTTTCTAATTTATTTCTTTTTATTACAATGTAAATAAATATTTGTAAATTAATATTTTCTATAGTTTTCTAATTATTATGAAAATATTTAAATGAATAAATTCAATATTATTACCAAAAGTGATTAATTTTAATAATCAAATAAAAATAATCTAAATCAAAATTTTTACATATTTTTTTCAGCTTTTTTTTAAATTGATTCGTTTGTGGTTCAAAACATACAAAATCAATATAAGTTTCTAACAAATTTACTAAAAACATACAATTTTAATTTGTTTGTATTAAAATGTATATAAATAATTTCAATTATTTTTAATATTTTTTATAAAAAAAGTTACTTATTTTTCTTTAAATTTATAAATTGTAAAATAATGTAATTATATAAGCATAATTTCTACAGTTTTCTAATTATTATGAAAATATTTCAATGAATAAATTCAATATTATTACCGAAAGTGAATAATTTTAATAATCAAGTAAAAATAATCTAAAATAATATAAATCAAAATTTTTACATATTTTTTTCAGCTTTTTTTAAATTGATTCGTTTGTGGTTCAACTCATACAAAATCAATACAATTTTTACCAAATTTCACTAAAAACATAAAATTTTGATTTCTTTATATTAAAATGTAAATAAATAATTTCAATTATTTTTAATATTTTTTTTATTATTTTATAAAAAAAGTTACTTATTTTTTTATTAATAAATTGTAAAATAATGAGATTAGATAAGTAAGAATGTAAGTAATATGAATAGATGTGAATGTTAATGAGATTTAATCAGTTTTAGCTGAAGAAAAGTACGTTATACAAGAAAACCTTTTAATCAATTATTATATAATATTCAAAAGTTTATTTTTAGTCTTATTAACATTTGATTAATTAATCCTTTAAAATTGAAATTATTTCACAACTAATCCAAGAAAAATATCACTAAAAACCATGCAAATTTTCTTTAGCATTCAATTATAAACAAAAAATTTATATAAATATTTATTTATGAAATCTTTAAAACCATAAATAAAATAACTAAATGAAGAATACATGTTAAAAACTCAGTTTTGAAAGCGACACAAGGTTACGGCATTAGTTTATTAGATGCAAAGAGAATTTTGTTAACAGTTTTTTTCCTTTTGCTTTCATAACTTTTAAAGCTGCTTTCGCAGTAATTATATTCATAATTTTTATTGTAAGTAATAATAATGTACAAAATAATTAAAAAGTGATGTAAGCAGTAATTTTGTAACTTTAGAATGAATGCACAACAATTATTAAACTGTAATTTTTTTTATTATTATTTATAGATAAAATGTAGTAATAATAATAGTCATTAAAATAATGAACAATAGTAATAATTTATTTGTATCTACAAAATTAATTGTTTATTTATAAATGAAAAAATAGTAATAATAATAGTCATTAAAATAAAGATGAATAAGCGTATAATTATGTAATGGGTTGTTAAATTTTTAGCGTTAAACAATAATTATTATTTCTATTTTACTGATAAAAATATTGTAATAATAATAGTATTCAATATGAGAAAAAAAATAAGCATATAATTAAAAACAAGTCTATTTTTGTAACATAATTGTCATAAGTGTATATGTTTCTTTAAAAATAATAATTATCTATAAAACAAATATAAAAATATTAATTTCTAATAATTTATAAATATTAAAAAAAAACTGTGTTTATCTGGAAAAAAAATTAAAAATAATTAAAATGAACATATTTAAATGCGTTCATTTCTGGAAATGACTGCGTTGCAATTACCTATGAAAACATACGTAATTACATCTATAACAAACTGGGGAAATACAGAAATTAAAATCTAATGGCATGAAGAGAAACACGTTTTTGATTGAATTTGAATAATCGGAGAAGGAAAAATGAAATCGACTGCAATAATTACGTTTGTGGCTGAAAATATGTCAATGCTTCCATTAAAGCAAATGCAATTTTTGAAACACATCTAACCTTTTGCGTAACACGCATAGCTTAACGAAATTGTGGAACAAGGACTTGCGAGATTGATTATTAAATGACAAAAAAAAGAGAAGCAATAATGAATGTATTAATTGCATAAGCAAATTGTGTATTGCAGAAACCGCAGATGATTTTTTTTTGTATATGTTAGAAAGATAACAATAGTTTAAGGAACGTATTGAGATGCTAAGCAGTTCTCATTATTAATTTAATGATTGTATCGTTTATGGCTGGGAATCAATAATTTCCATATCAAGGATTTGCCATTTGCAAATTATGATAAGTTATTCTGTAAAGGTGAAACGTCCTTAACGGTTTGTCTTTTTATTGTTATTGTATATAATTAATTGGCGTGAACGGGTTGCGCGAAAGGAAGCACCGATTAATTTGTACTTTTCTGTTTCCGCTGAAGAAAATGGGATCGATTCCTCATCTTTCGATACTGAAAGGGCCGAGCAGATCGCTGAAATCCGAGACGAACCTGTGCAGATTGTTTGAGGAGGTAGCAGCGAGCGGTTCGGATAAACCGGCGTTGGTTTTCGAAGGTAATTTTCGTGCGTTGAATTTGCTTGTGGTTAATATATTTTGTGTTTAGATCTCGGGGAAGTCAAGAAGAGCAGTTACCATGACCTGAATGCAACTGCAAATCGCGTTGCTCGCTTGATTAAAGCCACCATCGTGGATAAGTCTATTCCACGCAATGCGGACGGAGATTACATAGTGGCGATTTGCATGCAGCCGAGCGATGAATTAATCTCGGTCCTTCTGGCCATTTGGAAGGCCGGTGCTGCCTACTTGCCTCTGGACCCGACCTTCCCTGCTTCGCGCGTCGAGCACATCCTTCGGGAATCGAAACCGGCGCTGGTTATTTACGAGAAGGAGGACGAGAGTTTCGGTGCCGTCTCCAAGTTCACGACACGCGAACTCTTCAGTTTATCTCAGGAGTACGATTCGGGAAATCTGGAGGATCGTTTGAATTCCGAGAAAGATGATTTGGCCATCGTTCTGTACACTTCAGGAAGCACGGGAGTGCCGAAGGGCGTTCGACTTCCGCACGACGTGCTCCTCAACAGACTTCAATGGCAGTTCAAGGCTTTCCCCTATAGCAGCACCGAGAAAGTGGGCATCTTCAAGACTGCTTTAACCTTCGTCGATAGCGTATCCGAAATTTGGGGCCCGCTCCTCAACGGTTTATCCATTTTGGTGGTCAAGAAGGAAACCACCAAGGATCCTGAACTAATGGTCGCCTTGCTGGAAAAATATCAAGTATTTAATAACAACTATTAATACTCAAACTAATAACTAATTATAATCCGTTTTTTTTTTCTCAGATTGAACGTCTGGTTTTAGTGCCAACCCTTTTACGATCCTTGCTCATGTTTCTCGAATTAAAGGTAATTATTATATTGATATTAATTTTTAATTTGTATTAAATTCAATCAATTGTAGAAAGATAAAAAATCATTGAGCAACCTTAAGATATGGGTGTGTTCTGGTGAAACCCTCTCGATATCTTTGGCGGAGGAATTTTTCAAGTACTTTCCCGAAAATTCAGAGCATAAATTGTGCAACTTCTATGGAAGCACTGAGATCATGGGCGATGTTTCCTTTCATGTCATCCGAAGCAGAAGTCAGTTAAAGCATGAAACCAAGGTTCCCATAGGTGGGCCAGTGGACAACACCATCCTTTATCTCTTGGATAAGGATTATAGACCAGTAACAGCCGGGGATGTGGGTGAGCTTTTCGTGTCTGGCTACAATTTAGCCGCCGGTTACGTAAACGGAAGAGACCCGGAGAAGTTCATAGACAACCCATTAGCCATCGATCCGATGTTCTCGAGGTTGTTCCGCACCGGAGACTTTGCGCGCGTCGAGAAAGGCTATCTTCAGTACGAAGGAAGAACTGATTCGCAGGTCAAGATCAGAGGTCATCGAGTGGATCTCTCTGAAGTGGAGAAAGCCGTCTCATCCATCGAGGGCGTTGATAAATGCGTTGTTCTGTGCTACAAACCTGGCGAAATGAATCAAGCTTTGTTAGCCTTTGTCACTACGGAGGTTTCAATGAGCGAGAACCAAATCGAATCTATGCTGAGAGAAACATTAACAAGCTACATGGTGCCGCAAGTAATCTTGATGGAATCTATTCCTCTCTTGGTCAACGGGAAAATTGATAGACAATCTCTTTTAAAGGGCTACGAAAATACCAATAATAATGGTAAATTTTCAAAACAACGAGACAATTAACATGACTAATTTATTTTTCTTTTTTCAGATGACTCCCATTTCGAGGCGGAAATTGATTACTCGGGCGTACCGACCGATCAAATCCCGGCTGCCAAAGTGCTCTTCGAAACAGTAGCTTCCGTGCTAGGTCGCTCCGCGCGATCCACCATCTGCCTTAACGCCAATTTCTACGAAATCGGTGGAAACTCTTTAAACTCGATCTTCACAATTACTTGCCTGAACGACGCTTCCTATTACATCAGCATCAGCGATTTTATTGCCGCCATGGATCTGGGAGAGGTCCTGGAGAGGATGCACCCTTCCAAAGATAACACACTAACAACAACAGAGCCTCCACTCTTCAGAATGGAATTTCTGCACGACGCGATTAGAGCCGATGTCTTGGAGTAATGATACGAAACACCAAACGCTAATATATTAATTTAATTCGTTGATTATTTTTAGCATGGTCACCACCAGTTTCTACCAGAAGGCCGACCTCGAGCAATGGCTTATGCCGGATATATCCGAATCCGATTACTCAGAGTTGATGGACAAGATCTGGGCGCCGCTCGTCGAGAAGAATCTCAGTTTCGTGGCAATATCCGCTGAGACGGGGAAAATCGTCGGCGTCTCTTTGAACTTTGACGCGCACGATGAACCGGAAGTGGAGATAACCTCCAAGCTGGTCGTGATTTTCGAATTCTTGGAGACCATCGAAGGTCCCGTCAGGGATAACCGATTGCCGACCGGAAAGGGAAACGTCCTGCATTCGTTCATGATGGCCACCAGGTCTTCACTTTCGTCCAAAGAAAACGTCGCCGTGATGAAATACATGGAAGATGAAGTGTTGATTGTAGCGAAAAACAAGAAGTTTAAGGGAATTCTAACTACAAACACTAGTCCTTTGACACAAGTATGTCGAATCATTTTACATTTTCAGTATAACTTTATTAAACATCACTTTATTAATTCACAGCAAATGGGTTCAAGCGTATATGGATATAAAGAAATGCACGATTGTCAAGTCAACAGATACGTTGCTTCCGATGGCACCAAACCGTTTGGTTTAGCATCGGATTCCCAGAGGGCAATCGTCCATTGGAAGGAGATCTGAGATGGATGTACTCCCAAGCATTCCGTGTACATAATTCATTAGTTCCTAAATTAATTTATTTTACTCTCGATGATAGAGTAGTTAGTCTTGCTTTGCACGTTTTAAGTGATAATTTAGATTCTTAGAAATGCTACACATGGTGATGATTGTAAAACATTAGAGTCAACACACAATTCAATTAATTAAACACAGTGATATATAATGTTTATGAAATATATTTTTCTTTTTAAATGTACTAAGAGTCAATGTTTTATTTTACCTATCTACAACATCATAAAGTATGTCCTCGTCTTCTGCAATTCGATAAAAATTTAAATTCTGCTTTAGAATTTTCCAATTTTCTTTTTACATCAATCACTAAATAAGATAATGACAATCTTATAATATTTCATTTTTAACCGAAAAAGCAAGAAACACAGGCAATAATAATTCAGTACAAAAATGAATCTATGAAATAGCTGAAGATGTTAAAAAAATTTTGTGCGATTATTTAAAGACCAATTTTTTAATCATAAAAGAATAAAAAGTTTATCAAGATTTATTATTTTTCGAAAAGCTATTGCTAAAACCTAACAAAAGGGCATTCCATCCAGTCTTGAAGAAAAACAATATTACTCTGATGCACTTTTGGGTTTTAGGCTTTCGATAAAGTATGACAGTCCTGCTGTATAGAAATAAGAAGATACTTCCAAATTTTAAATTCTAATCTAACGGATATATTGTTGCCGATAAAGTGGTAAGAAAAAAGCTTCATCCTAATTACATTTGGATCTGGGGTATTACAAGAAAATAGAATCCAGAAAATGCATCATAAAATTTGTAAACTAAATCAGATTAAACACTAGCTCAAAAAATGTCGTTTTAAAGTCTATGATACAAAATCGACTTAACGATGAGTAAGATAATATGTACACCTTAAGCAATAAGGTTCTACCGCAGAGGAATCATGTAAAATATCGTGGCATGCATTTGGATAGCGACTCACTTGTAAGAAACATATATGGATAAAAAGAAAACTCTACTGTCTGCTTGTAAGAAAATTAGTGCTATAACTGGACAACAAACTTTTAATATATAATTCCATTCTCAAATCTATGAAACTCAAAAGATTCGCTATGTCCCTAATAGTTTCTTACAAATTCACAAACTTGAGTGAAAAACTACAATAACACCTAAAAAAACTAGTTATAAATTGTGAATAATATTAGATGTTATATACAAAATAATAATTTTATCTACAGCTACTGATGGTACTCCAGCAATGAGAGGTTTTGATTCATAGAAAATGATGATTAATTAAATTTATTTTTTATTTGTTTAAAAGAAATTTTCGCCGAGGGGAATTTTCAAATTTATCACACAAAAATGAGGAGTTACTTTACATACTGCCATCACTTAGTAGTTCTTCATACTAAATTCAATGAGCGATTCAAATTCCACTAATTGCCTAGATCCGCCCTTGTAAAGCACATTAATTCGCAAAAAATCTGTCTGGTAAAGAATAATCTCAATTATTAAGTTATTATTTTTGTTATATTTTTCTGCATAGTTTTGTTGTTGTAGGAAGAAAATTATTTATAAAATCAGATCCCTTCTTATTATTTCACATGTTCTTATACCATGTTTTCTTGGGTCGTACCAGTAAGTAACATTTATCTGCATTTTGATTATGATTTATTATGAATTATAAATATTTATTTAATTTATGCTTAATTATAATTATAGGCTACAACTCGAGCATCTTTGTTGTAAATATATTATTTTTTTTAATTTATTAAATTTTGATAAAATATATTTGGTTTATTAATAATTAGATAACACTTTGAAATAATACTAATAAATAATAGTTGTTATTTAATAATACACATTCAGTGTTATTAGCAATTTATTTTAAATGCACAACTTCTAAATATAACTAAAAGATGTCGAACTGATAATATTTATTTTAATATTAGGTATATTTGGAAATAATTTAAATTAAAAAAAAAATATTTTGAAATCAACTAAAATTTTTGAAAAGCCGAAACTACTTCCAAGAAGTTATTAGTACGCTTCATATATATTTGAAACATGTTTGATAATAAAGTCAGTACAATTTTTTTTATATAGATTCATTAACTAAATTCTGTAGCTTGTTATAGATTTATTTTTATTAGTTCAGTTCTTTTTTGGCTTTACTTTATTTTTTACAATTATGTAAATTATTCTCAATGTGATATAATTTTGGTTTTAATTAAGTCTATTTTTATCAATAACTAAATTTAGTATCACTATTCTAATATTTTAATTATTACATTGTTTGCATAAAAGTTTTATATTAACATGAATTTCTATCATTTTATCATCTTTTATTTAGATTCTGATTACATTTGATAAATAAAATCGTATTCTGATTTCTTTCCTTGATATAACTTCTATTAAATTTATCTAATCCTAATGTAACGGCGGATAAAATAATTTCTGTTAAATTTTACAGTTTTTCAATAACATATCTTGTTAGATCTGATACTTTCTAAAAATATTACGAACAAATTCTAAAAAAATTACATTCAAATTTGAAGCAATAAATAATTTTAGAAAAGATATAATTGTAAGTTTTTTTTAAAATTTCTTTTTTAAAAATTTTAAAAAATATAGAAATATTTAGGAATTGATAATGCAAAACTATATTTTTAGATAGATATAGATAAAATGCACATATATAAAATATATACTGATAGATGTCGGTCTGAGAACATTTCTGTGAAATATATATTTTTCTGAAAATAATTTAAATTTGTAATTTATTCTATAAATTTTATGATTAGTTTTTTTTTTGAAAGCCGAAAACACTTGTATCAAGTGTTAGTAGGCTATATATATATAATTGAAGCATAACTTTAAATATAGTCATTGTGTATTTGCAAAATAATTTCTATATTTGATAAAAAAAATTATATTCTATAACTTTTATCATTGGATTTTTTAGAAAACTGAAATATATCTAATAGTATCATAACTCTAAATAAAGTGATTATATATTTGTATATTGATTATAGTAGAAAAGACAAAAATAATCTATAATTTAGAATTGAGGAATTTAAAAAAAAAGTTCGTGAGGCTGACGGCATGTGCAAATGCATGAACAAATCGTTAATAGAAAAACATTGGTGAACCGTAAGGTATTGAAGGAAATTAGAAGAAACTGACGCATAGTCCATTGATAAAAGGTCTTCCTTATAATTTACAAAATTATTTTGTGTACATTCATCACGAATTATATCTCAAATGAATAGATTCATAATGGTTCTGACGGAAAACTAGGACAAACTAATAGATGATTTTAGAAAAAATGTTTTTGAGAATAATCTAATTTCTTACACACTAATTTCTTAATAAAAACGAAACTTACACGCTATACTAGTTTTAGGATTTCCGAAGAGAACAAAGAATGATATTATATATATTATTATATATATAAATAATTTTATAAAAATAACAAGAAATAACTGAGAAATTGGCACAAAAAAAACAGATTGAGATAAATTTCAAACCAGAGCTCAGAAGTTCTGTATAGTTGAAAGTATGTTGTTATATTTTGAAGGTATAAATTTGTTCCACAACAAAGTCTGCTCTTGTCTTGACACAATGATGATGTTCAGAACTGCCAGTCTGATGATGCAGTTTGGTGGAAAGCGTATGACCAAGAAGTTAAACGACTCCAGAAACTCGATCACTATAAATTAATATTAGAAATGAATAATAGGAGAGGAATGAACCACCATAGAAGAAATCTAAAAGGAGAAAACCTACCACCATATGTTGTTTACATATTAAGTTAATTTAAGTTAGTGCAAGACTTATTATCTAACTTTGTATCCATTAATTATTAATTAGAATAACTTTCAGGTACCGATATATTATTTTGTCGCAAATTATAACTAGTTGCAGGTTCGTATTATAGGTGTACATAAAAATAATTTACATTTAAAACACTTTATTTCAATATCAATCAAAATATTTTTCCAGGTAGTTATTAGTTATTAAATAAAAATTTATTTCTTATATAATTGAAACATGTTTGATAATAAGTAGAGTACATTTTTTTTTATATAGATATAACTAAATTTTATAAATTTACTATGGTTTTATTGGTTCGCTATATATTATTTTTTGGAATTGTACAATAAAAATATTTGAACTACATCCATCTGAATGTAACATATTTTTGGTTTTAGTAAAATATATTTTAATTTAATTATAATTTATTTTTTATATTAATGTTTATATAAATGAATATAATGCACCAAAAAAAAAACTGTATAATATTATTCTGTTAAATATTTTTTTGTTGTTTTCTATGATTTTTATTAAGTAAAATTCTTGCAGATTTTCATTAATATATAATTCAAAATAATTTCGGAATTGTTCAAAGTTTGTATTTTTTTGTAATATCGAAGCGACTATTCCGAAGTCAATTTGTTTTTCAGAGTTTTTCCAAATCATCCTTTGTTATTGAAAACCGAGATTTTTTACTTCTTTTAATGTTTTATATTTTTGAGTTACCATTCAAACCATTTTATAATATATCATTTAGTATAAATTGTCAAATTACGAAGTTATGCTTTTCTGGGTTTGAAACAAACTTAAAAATTGAAACATAATTTTTAGAGATTATCAATTGATTTTTTAAATCGTAAAATTTAGATTTAATAATACAAGAAAAATGACTGTTTCAATAATTTTTATTATAATTCAACACGTGCAAATATATTTATAAAAAAAATGGAATTGATTTTGAAAAAGAGATAATCACATGCTGTTGAATAATTAATTTTTTAAATCGGAAAAATTAGAATTAATAATACAAGAAAAATGACTGTTTCAATAAATTTAATTATAATTCAACACGTGCAAATATATTTATTGAAAAATAAATGGAATTGATTTTAAAAAAGAGAGATAATCACATTCTGTTGAGATTGAGGTGATCGAGCAGAACGACGAAATGGCTAAGATCATGAGTTTTTCTGGGTTTAGCTCGATGTTTTTATTATTAATAATAATTTCGAAGAAGAGAATCATTGAACATAAGTGAAATGGGATTATTATAGCGAAAGCACCCTCTTTCAAGTGAATCGATCGACTTTTAAATCGAATGTAGGTGATAAATGGACAGTAGTAATAAAACCCCAATGTCCAGGTTTCCCTGAAAGAAAGAGATCTACAATACTCTTTACTTAGGCGTTTATCACCGGATATCGTTCGTTGGAAAAATCCATCACACCACATCCACCACACATGGAGCATTGGTTGCATTATGTAAGCACATATGTATAAAGTATTGTATACAACGAATATTGATGTTGTATTATGTTTTAATTCGAGCGAGTATCGAATTTGTCCGAATTTTAAACTGTGTATGTATATGTATTTTGACGTTATTTATTTTCCAAAGAAAAATCTAGCAAAGTGCCCGGAGTGTTACCATTTCAGTTTATAACAATACTTAAGAAATATATAAAAAAGGAGATTCTAAAGAAACAAATTAAATAATTATCTTCTCTTTATATTTATATTATTTGAAGCAATTAATTAATATACTTCATTTTTTAACAATTTAAAATTGTTTAGCAAAAAAAGAGTTATTTTATAGTCATAATTTAGGAAAACTAAACAAATTAAACCAATTTATACCAAGAACATGTGAAGAAAATCATTTCTTTTTTATATATTTATTTTATATATAATCGATAGTAATTATTTGTGTTGCTTTATTTCTAGAAATATTAGTCCTTTGTATTCATATTGGAAACAGAAAATTTTAAAATTATTGTTAATTGCAAAAATGAGTTGAAATTTTATTAGAAGGGCGGAAAGACCTATGGTCAATAGGCCCTTGCAGCAATTAAATTTTATTTTTATTGTATTAAGTTTGTTTTTCTTTATTATTTTTGTAATTAATTGCTCCAATAAATATTAGTTTTAATGAAATTACAATTAAATAAATACAACTAAAATCATTTTGTGTCTAATAAAATATATAGATTAGATTTTTGTTCTATAAGTGTATTTGACAAATATTGTATTTTTTTATTCTTTTTGTAGGAAAATTTAATTATTCCTATCATTATTGCTAACTTTTTTTTACATATTTATTGAATAACTGATTGCGGCCAATTTTTTTATAATAGTTATTTCCAATAACATAAAAATGTAAAATAACCAACTTTTTTTTTTCTAGAATTTTCTTGATGTCAACTTTATTATTATATAAAATTAATAAATTTAATAAAAATAGGTGTTTCTTTTATAAATATTCCATTTTGTAAATTATATTTTTCCATTTTTCTGATTCATAATGGTTTTTTTTATCGTTTCTTCAATATTTTATGTATCTTTTTCCAAAATTCAAGACTGGTTCAAAAAGTGGAAAAGCTTAATTTTCTGACTGGATATTGGGCAGAACTTTAAGCATCTCAATTGATAATAAAATTCTATTATATAAAGCCATTTTTAAACCTATTAATCTACCTGTAACTCAAGCATAATTCAGACGTTCCAATTAATACCACTAAGTTTATTAACCAACAAACGATGAAATCCATGTATTTACCAATATTAAGCAAGAAATATGTGAAGCCAGCACAAATTACCGCCACCGACTGGAAATCTACGCAAATAATCTTGCTGCAGATTTGTTACAAAACATTGCACACTGTATCGGAATATAGAAGTTCCATAAAGTATATACTGCGATACAATTTCAATTTCGATAAAAGTACATAGCGCTATCGATGAACATCCGCTCGGACCGAGTAAGTCTCGAACTGAAATGACGTTTAATTTATACTAGAAATAATTAATTAATTTTTAAGTTTTTAAGCTCAAAAACCGTAGTTGGTTTTACAAAAAATGATATTTCAAAATATTTAATATTATCCATATAATTTTTTTTCATTTATGTTTCAATTATATAATTAGCCTACTCATACCACCTAACTAATATTTTCGGCTTCCAAAAATTCCTATGTATAAAAATACCGATACATTCTACAAATAATAATTATTACAAATAAACACATTATTACCACGATATTATAAGCATGACATCTATAAGTTATATTTAGAATTTTTACAATTTGCTACTAAAGGTATCTGCATTATAGGCAAATAGTAATATTTTTCAATACCTTTCATAATACGAAGGAAATTTTTAAAGTTTTGAAACTGACACATAATCTAGTAATAAAACGAAAATGTCTCCGTCATTTTAATATGTCATCTATCCTTAACACATAGGAAATTTTTTATTTAAATTTATTTGTTAATTGTTGTTTATCAACCGTTTAAAGTAGAAGTGTATATACAAGTTACTAACAGTGATAAAATTCTTTGTTTTGAAAGGTTAATCGACTACAGAAATTCGTAAATGTAAATATTGGCTAAAGTAAAAAGTTTTGAGCGTTTTTCGTTAGATTGCTGCTTTAGTGAGCCATATCTCACGATGAATATGTTACATGACATTCTATAGTGCAAATTAAAGGCGACATAACGCTTTAAAAAAAGTTCTTTGACAGTTTTATGTTTAGTGAATACAATAGCGTGTTACAGCGTTCGAAAAAGGAGGTAAAAAAAAGAGAAAATTCGATACATTCTTCACTACCATTACTGCAAAGGGAAAAAAAGGAGCAGGACCCAATCCAATATGAACGTCGAAGATGAGACACTCCAATCGTCGAAAATGTTGATAAAATCATGGAAATCGTCGAGTCGGACCATGCAAGCACTTATTCCATTACCCATGAACTGAAGATTAGGCAGAAAAACGGTTGGAACCATTTGTATAAGGCTGGTCTCAATAAGAAGCTCGATGTATGGGTGTCACGCGACTTGACGCAAAAGAACCTTTTGAAGCGAATTGATGCCTGCGGTCAGTGTTAACTGCAGATATTAGACTGAAGTCTGAGGAGAATTTGGAAAATGCTGTCGAAGATCTCACTCGATCCATTCAAACAGCTGCATGGAGAGCTACACCCTCATCGTCATCTAAGTCTTTCCATATAAAGGTCCAGTAAATGTACGTAACTTAGTTAAAGAAAAACGAAGGCTGAGGAAGATTTAGCAAAACACCCGCCATCCGGATGACAAAACTTGCCTGAATAGAGCAACCAGACAACTCAAACACTTGCTTGAACAAGAAAACAACGAGGCGTTGCATGAGTATCTTAGTGGTCTTTCTCCGTCTGAAGCTACTGAATACTCACTGTGGAAAGCAACCAAACACATTAAGCAACCAAAACAGAGAGAGTCGCCTCTTCGTCGGCCGGATGGTGGCTGGGCGAGGAGTGATGGGGATAAGGCAGAGCTGTTTGCCAGCCATCTGGCGAGTGTCTTCCAACCTTTCCCGACGGAACTCGTTGGGGAGGAGGAAAGTGAGATTTATAAATTCTTGGGATCTCCATATCAGATGTCACTTCCCATTGCTCCATTTGATGTCGCACAGGTTGAGCTAAACATACGTCGACTGAAAACGAAAAAATCACCAGGTTATGACCTAATTACTGCAGAGGTCTTGAAGCAACTCCCAACTATTGGCGTGAAGGTGGTCACACTTATATACAATGCAGTAATTAGACTTGGAATATTTCCAGCTCAATGGAAGGTGGCACAAATAATACTGATCTCCAAACCTGGAAAACCGATGGATGCAGCGTCCTCCTACAGACCTATCAGCCTTCTGCCAGTCCTGTCCAAACTATTCGAAAGACTTCTGCTCCGGAGTCTTCAGCCATGGTTGCTAGACAATAGACTTATACCAGAACATCAATTTGGATTTCGAGAACGTCATGGTACTGTGGAGCAGGTCCATCGTGTCGTCGATATTATTGGCAGGAGTCTTGAGGAGAAGAAGTACTGCTCCGCCGCTTTTCTCGATATCTCGCAAGCGTTCGATAGAGTATGGCATGAAGGTTTGCTGTATAAACTGAAGAAGTGTCTTCCACATGAATATTTCATCTTATTCAAGTCTTATCTGACTGGGAGGCTTTTTCAGGTCAAATATAAGGATGAAGTGACTTCGCTGCGCCCAATCCTCTCTGGTGTTCCGCAGGGAAGTGTCTCTGGACCCTTGCTGTACCTGATATTCACGGCTGACCTTCCAACTACTCAACACGTCACTGTGGCCACATTTGCTGATGACACTGTAGTTATGGCATCTGATGAAAACCCAACGATAGCTTCACAGACGCTCCAAAAAAGCCTAAATGATATCGCCCACTGGCTCAAAAAGTGGAGAATCAAAGCCAACGAAACCAAGTCTGTGCATGTAACGTTTACGACGCGCCGACAAACCTGTCCACCCGTTTCACTCAATAGCTGTGTTCTACCACAAGCAGAAGATGCCAAATACCTTGGCATACATCTGGACAGACGTCTCACGTGGAAAAAACATATAAGAACAAAAAGAAAGCAGCTGGGTTTGACAGTAAATAAATTGCATTGGCTGTTGGGCAGATACTCATCCACCTCTGTTGATAACAAATTATTGTTATACAAAACAATTATTAAACCCATATGGACCTATGGCATCCAACTATGGGGATCTGCCTGCAATACTAGCATCGATATTATCCAGAGGTTTCAATCAAAAACACTGAGAGAAATCACCAATGCTCCTTGGTTCTCTACAAATGAACACATACACTATTACGCCAACATCGGATATGTAAGGGATGAGATAACCAAACACAGCACAAAATATCTACATCGGCTAGAGGACCATCCAAACCAACTCGCCACTGAGCTTACAATTACAGAAACACATCGACGAAGACTGAAACGTTTCAAGCCACACGATCTCCCAAGTCGCTTTTGTGATGTATGAGTTGTGATATTTTTATTTCTGTTTTTTTTTTCTTTTTGTATCTGTTAAGTTATCAGTGGAGTTTGGTCACTGGACCAATCTCCAATATACTTATTTATTTTATTTTTCTTCAGTTCATTATTGTCAAAATTAGAGCCTATTATCTGATTTTTTTTGTAGATAGATTGCTTTAATAAATAATTTAAAAAAAAAAAAAAAAAAATTGATGCCTGCGATTCTTTGCTGAAGCATAACGTAATCGACCCATTTTTGAATGGATGGTGACTGGCGAGGAAAAATGGATCACATATGAGAACAACAGGCGAAAAAGATCGTGGTCCAAGCGCGCTGAGCCCGGATTAACAACCAAGAAGGTTTTACTGTGTTTGGTGGAATTAGAAGGGAATCATCAATTATCAGCTGCTCCCATCTGGCCAATCACTCAATTCGGACCTATACTGTCAACAACTGACCAGATTGAAGCAGACCAGAATTGGCAAATATTTAACGACCCGCCAAAAGCTCTGAGACCTTGGATGGGAGGTTATATCGCATCCACCGTATAGCCCAGACCTGACTCCAAATGATTATCACTTTTTCAAGCATTTGCAAAATTTTCTTGATGGTAAAAAACTGGCCTCAAAAAAGGCTTGAAAAAATTGAGCTTATCAACTTTTTTACCAATAGGGACGAGGACTTTTTCAATCGCGGAATTATAAAATTGCCTTCAAAATGGACAAAAACGGCGTATATGTTCCGCGTAACTTTTGTGTGCCTCCAAATTCTTAAACTGTAATTTTTAGAATTGTATATAGTTTAGATATGTAGTATATAATGGGCAACTAATATTGCATCTAGAAACACTTGTTACATAATATTTTCCATCAGAATTGAAAATAGTTCTGGAACAAAGGGTTAAAATGATTAACTATATAAAATCAAGACCATTAAAAAGTCGTTTATTTAGTAATTTATGCCAAGCTTTGGAAGCTAAATACGAATACTTGATTGGGTTCGTAATCCATTAGTGATAACGAATACTTCTGTATTCGAATTAACTTTGAATGAAGAGGAAGAACTAGTTTTGCTTTCTAATAATCGAGATTTAATTTTAAAATATTCGGAAGAATCAATTAATTCATTTTGGATTAACATTAGATGCGATTAATATTATTTGTGTGAATTCGGATTTTCAGCATTAACCAACATAAAAACAAAAAAAAGATTGATACTGTTAAATGTAGAAGACGATATGATAGTGTAGCATTATCATTTTTACGGCCAAATATAAATGAAATTATCAAAAAAACATCAAGCTCAAATTTCTCATTAAAAGTACTCTTATTATACTGACTTGTAATTAATCCCTTAATTGTTGTTTTTGTAATACATTTTTTAAAATTTTACATTAAAAAATTATTATTATTATTTTACACAGTGTATTATTATAGGTAAGTAAACAACTTTTAAACTTATCTTTTTCTTTGTGTGCCGTCAAATTTTGAAATCATTAAAAGTGTGTCGCGACAAAAAGAAAAGGTTGAGAATCACTGATGTAGATAGTTATTTTGTAAACCTTGATAATTATATGGTTGGACTAAATGTATTCAGTTAATGTATTATATTATATTACAAAAAAAATTGTATTATTTTTTTCTTCTTAGCTTTCAAAACATTTCAATCTGCCCTAATTTAGTACATCATTATAGATCAGACACTTTTTTCCTAATAATAAGATGGACCATTTTAAAATATTAATTATTAATAATTTTCATTCCATTCGTATACTTAACTTTAGGCAATTTTTTTTAATTAAGTCTTAGTGTTGGAAACGTGTCTTCTTTTAATGTAAATATAATATTCCATTTCATATATTGTATATTAAACCCGGAAAAAACTTTAGTAATACAAAAACACTAATTTGATTATTATATTAATACTAACATCATTTATTGGCCAGTATAATAATTTTAAAAAAATAAGTCAAAAAGAAAATAAATATAACTGTGAAATAAGAAATAAATTAATTTGACAAAAAATAATTTAAAAACAACAAAATATAATACAACCAAAAAATACATAAATATACCTAGCCAAAGGGCTATCAACCTGAGTCTTTCTGCTCGGTTACTATTTCCATAGAAATATTTCGTTCCTGGAAAATTCCATAGAAAGATTTCGTTCTTGGAAAATTCCATAGAAAGATTTCGTTCCTGGAAAATTCCATAGAAAGATAAACGGTACCGCCTGTTTGAGGTATATAAGTGGTATGCCTAGATATATTCTCTCTCACTTGCCTCGAACTATTGGTAAACATTGGTAACCTGCTGCAGCACTATCAACATCTACAATTAGCACCCGATAGACCAAGATCACCAGAGGCGAATCTCCTAGACGTCAACTACCTTCTCCAGGTGATCGTATCCATGCATCCACAGAGAATCACTGTACGACGTGTCACTATCCAGCAGAGGCGCATCCCCAGGACATCGGGACCACAACATCCTTCTCCGTGTTGTATAACGAAATCAAGGCATTCAGCACCATCAGTCCAAGTGACGACTCTATAAGCCCGAAGAGTTCGATTCGTCAATAGATATCAAGCAGGAAGTTAATAAATCGCACTATTGATCCAGGAAATCAAATTACCAGCAGGGTGGTACTGAGGAGCTATACTTCAGCCTGTTGCTGGAAATTTCTATAGAAAGATTTCGTTCCTGGAAAATTCCATAGAAATATTCTGTTGCAGGAAAATTCCATTTAAAGATAAGTATAATGGATAAGCCTAGATATATTCTCTTAGATTTATCTCGTTGATACATCATTTTCCATTAAAATGTCTAATCGAAATTACTTCTAGATATATTTTAGTTCGCCTATCCACCACTATCGGCTCACTCCAGTCTGGACATTTTAATGGAAATTGAGATAAAAATTTAAGCGAAGTAAATAAGAAAATATACTTAGGCTTATCCCTTATATACTCTACAGAGGAACGGTACAGCTATTCCTTATCTGTATATAGAATTTTTCAGAAACGGAATTTTTTTATGAAATTTTCGAGGAACGAAATCTTTCTATGGAATTTTTCAGCAACGGTCTAAAAATATAGACCCATAACACAATACAAAATTAAACTATATTAAAGAAGTAAATGAAGCAAAATATATTTTTATCTATTAATTATGTAAAACTTTTAAAATAAATATTTTTTAATAATGCACAGAAATAAATACAATCCTTGAATAAATTTTAATAATATCTTCTATTGCATAATTTAATACAAATATAACAAATTAGAAAAACATGTTTTATTTTTGCTGAAGTTGAAACATATAGATTTTTTTATAATATAAATGTTTTTTCTTTCATATTTTTGACATTATTTTATAAATATTTATTCATAATGTGAATAAAGTTATAGTGAAAGGTTTACATTTTTTTGTGGTTTATTTTAGCCTATAGTAAAGTAAAATGTATTGGATTTCTAAAATTCTTTACTTAATGACGAGTACCGAATTTTGAAGCTTATAAATTTAAACTATGAAAAGTAGTTCAAAACGAGAAAATATTGTTAAAGCATAAATAAATTGAAAATTTGAAATATTATATATAGTTTATTTTTATGAAAGATTGACATATATTTTTTTATTACTATTTACATTTTTGTTGAAACATTCACTAAAAAAATTGTCGTGTCCCGGGATTAAATAATCTCTGGACACCGTGGATTATCACGTAATTACGTAGTTGTGGAGTCTTAGCGAAGTTAATGTATATTAAATACAATAATCTAAAAAACTTTATTGTTTAAAGTAGTGTTTTTATTGAGAAGTCGACTGGACAAGTATTGATCTCATGGTTTATCAATTAAGAGGTAATTCGTCTCTTTAAGTTAATAATTAAGAAGTACTTTGACTAACCTTTTCTGTTGGCCCTCAAACTAAGACTAAACTATATTATACAAAACTCTGTTCATTTCAAAAAGGGTGGGAGTGGGGAGAGGAAGTGAGTTTTGAATACGTGGGTGTACTGAAGGTTTCTTTATCTGTGTAGACCCAAATTTTTATCCGTTATTTTGAATAGACTGTACATCTTTTCAGAAATATGACCATCAACACAAACTGAAACATCATAGGTCGTAAATATTTGAGTCTACACCCACAAAGAAACCTGGGTGTACGTAGTCAAAACTTATTTCCTTTCCCCACTCATACCCTTTTTGAAATGAACAGAGTTTTGAAAAATATAATTTAGTCTTAGTTGGAGGACCAACAGAAAAGGTTACCTAATTATTAATATAAAGAGACGAATTACCTCTTAGTTGATAAACCATGAGATCAACACTTGTCCAGTTGATTTCTCAATAAAAACACTACTTTAAACAATAAAGTTATTTTAGAATATTGTATTTAATATTCATAAATCCCTGTAAGACTCCACAACTACGTAATTACGAGATAATCCACAATGTCCAGAGATTATTTAATCCCGGGACAAGACATATTCTTTAAATAGTGCCAGCGGTTGGATTAAAATAAAAACATCCCGGATTCGTATTATAATATCCTGCGACATATTCTTTAAATAGTGGCAGTGGTATTTCGAACTCTCAACGTGACCAAGCACCGTCATAAGTCAACTTTAATAACCAGGATAGAAGCCAAATCATCAGGATTCAACTCCAGGCGACAGAATTGCAGTGAGGGCAAATCAACTCTAGAAGCTACGTTGGTACAGAAATCGACGGCGTAAACCGACGGAAAGAAAATAAATATAAACAAATGTAAGTGGAGTGTTTATTTCTAGTTATTGTAGTTGTGTTTGGCCAATTTTTTGTCAAATAAAAACAGTTTTCTGTAAAAATTTACTAGTTAATCATAAAAATAGAAACGTTAAACAAACTAAACCCAGTTTCGAATTTTTTTTTGTCAGAATAAAAATAAAATTTAATTAAAATTAAAATGGAAACACAAAATTTCCAATTTTCTTACAAAAACTTAAACTAGAGAAAATCTTAAATATGATGAAAATTTTGAAACTATTGATAAATTCATTGAAGATTGTGAAAGATTATTTAGAGACAAGTCAATTTTAAAAGTAGAAAAGCAGCTTATTTCATGTATTGTTCAAGTTTTACCCAAGCTGTAGAATTGCTAGTGAGAAGGAAATAATATAAAAAATTAGACAACGAATCAGATTATTCATTTTATTATAAAATTAATAATATTTCGAATAATGTTAAAAATAGCATTCATTATACTTTTAGTTCAGATATTGTAGATAGACATAATGAATTATTGGAATTAGAATTATTAGAGTATTTTAAATTAGATCTTATACCTGAAATTAGGGAATTTGTAACTGATAAAAATCCCGATTCGATAGAAATTGCATTATAATTTGCAGAAAATAAAGAAGATTTAATTAAAAAACATATTCGCCAAGATCAAATATACGAAGAATCCAGAGCATTTGAAAGTATGTTTAATCAACCTATCAAAAAATATGATCAAGAAAAATAAATGAAAATATTATCAGGAAAAATATATTAATAAAAATCAAAATGAATTTCAAATAAGTTGTATAAATAATAATTCGTAATTGATCTTGGCGAATATGTTTTTTAATTAAATCTTCTTTATTTTCTGCAAATTTTAATGCAATTTCTATCGAATCGGGATTTTTATCAATTACAAATTCCCTAATTTCAGATATGAGACCTAATTTAAAATACTCTAATAATTCTAATTCCAATAATTCATTATGTTTATCTGCAATATCTGAACTAAAAGTATAATGAATGCTATTTTTAACATTATTCGAAATATTATTAATTTTATAATAAAATGAATAAACTGATTCGTTGTTTTATTTTTTATATTATTTCCTTCTCACTAACAATTCTACATCTTGGGTAAAACTTGAACAAATACATGAAATAAGCTGCTTTTCTACATTTAAAATTGACTTGTCTCTAAATAATCTTTCACAATCTTCAATGAATTTATCCATAGTATAAAAATTTCCATCATATTTAAGATTTTCTCTAGTTTAAGTTTTTGTAAGAAAATTGGAAATTTTGTGTTTCCATTTTAATTTTAATTTTTTTTTTTTTTTATTAAAAATAAAACACTTCCCTTTAATTTTAATTAAATTTTATTTTTATTCTGATCAAAAAAATAAAAAAATATTCGAAACTGGGTTTATTTTGTTTTACGTTTCTATTTTTATGATTTACTAGTAAATTTTTACAGAAAACTGTTTTTATTTGACAAAAAATTGGCCAAACACAACTACAATAACTAGAAATAAAAATTCCACTTACGCCGTCGATTTCTGTTCCAACGTAGCTTCTGGAGTTGATTTGCCCTCACTGCAATTAGACTCAGAGGAACCGGAAACTGAGGTTGAATCGTCTGTTGTAGGCTTCGACCAAGGAATAGTAAACTGACCGCTTTGTCGCCTGGAGTTGAATCCTGATGATTTGGCTTCTATCCTGGTTATTAAAGTTGACTTATGACGGTGCTTGGTCACGCTGAGAGTTCGAAATACCACTACTAGCATTTAAAGAATATGTCGCAGAATATTATAATTCGAATCCTTTCGGGATGTTTTTATTTTGATCCAATCGCTGCCACCATTTAAAGAATATGTCGTGTCCTGGGATTAAATAATCTCTGGACACCGTGGATTATCTCGTAATTACGTAATTGACTCCACAATTACGTAATTAGAGGGATTTATGAATATTAAATACAATATTCTAAAATAACTTTATTGTTTAAAGTATTGTTTTTATTGAGAAGTCAACAAGACAAGTGTTGATCTCATGGTTTATCAACTAAGAGGTACTTCGTCTCTTTAAGTTAATAATTAGGAAGTACTCTTCTGTTGGCCCTCCAATTAAGACGAAATTATATTATACAAAACTTTGTTCATTTCAAAAAGGATATGAGTGGGGAAAGGAAGTGAGTTTTGACTACGTACACCCAGTTTTCTTTGTCGGTGTAGACCCAAATATTAAATCATATTAAAAAAAAGAAACATTTTCTTCTCTTTATTTTTATATTATCGATCATTTTTGATAATAACATTATAAAAATACATAATTTTTAAATCTATTTAAGATTGTTTATGAAAATAAAAAATAAAAAAAATAAACTAAATTCATGTAAAAAAAATTATATCAATAAAATGTAAAAAAAAATATGAAGAAACTAATTAATTTAAAAACATTGTAGTCATTTCCTTTTGTATATTATTTCTCACTCATTCTGTCGATAGAAGTTATTTGTGTTGCAATTACATTTATATTGATTTCTAATTCTCCAGTGCCTACAGCTTTATTTCTAAAAATATTAGTCTTTAGTTTGTATTCACAGAAGTTACAGAAAACATGCTAGAAACACTTCTTTTTATTATTATTGTTAAGTGCAAGAATAAGGTAAAATATTATTAAAATTATAAGTTATATTTTACTATTAAATTACAATTATAAATACATCTAGCCAATTTTATAAAAAATATATATTTTTTGTTAATTTTACAATTTTCACATGGAAACTATTGCTATTGTCGTTGCTTTTTACAATTTTTTTCTGAATGCTGAATGGTTGTGGAAGATTTTAAATAAAAAACTATTTTTTTATAAGTTCCATAATTTTAATTTTATTATTCTATCATACATTTTTTATTATATTCACTGCATAAATCTGATATCTTTCTTATTATTTATAGTTAAACTAAATATAGTTAAACTAAAATTACTCTTTTTAAAAATTTATTTTCTACTTAAATTAGCGAAATGTTGAAATATTTGTTGTATCAATATTTTTTAAATGAAATTATTAATATTTTCTTATAGTTTATTTTCTAATAATAATACAAATACAACAACAAAGTGCGATATATTATCATAAACTCAAAATATAATTATTATTCTAAATCTAATTCAATAATTTTCATGGTTAATTATAGATTTTCTAAAAAAAATCTCAAAATATATTATTTATATTTTTTTTTAATTTCTGTTAATATATGTAATGTATGATAAATACAAATATTCTGACGATAAAAAGTATTTTTGTCGAAATTAATTTAAATTGCAAAATAGCAAAATATGTTTGTACTTTCGAGTTATAGCAAAGATAGAAACCTTTCAGTTGGTTTTCAATATTGGAAGTCTTCAATGTCCGAAATTCTATTTATACTGCTTTTATTTGAAATGATTACTTTAGAAATAAAATATATTTTACTAATAAGTTTAATCTCGATTAGGTGGATTATTCCCACGGGATCATTTGTAAATCAAAAATTGCTAGAAGGAGGGTTACAGATCTGCATGCAACATCTTTCAACGTTTTCAGAATGTTTTATTAAAATTAATTAATTGAGTTATGAATAAATTTCTTCCAGTAATTTTATGTGTACAAAATTTACAATAAATTACATATTTATATTTTTATTGATAATAATAACATCATTTATTGGCCAGTATAATACAATAAAATAGAAAAATACAAGTAAAATAAATATTACTCTGAAAAACATAAATAATTAAGAAATAAATGAATTAAACAATAGTTGCAATAAAATGAAAGAAAAAAAATCTTTATATAAAACAACCAAAAATTCATTCTATATAATAAATATGCTATCGACCAAGGTCTTTCTACCCAATATTTATTGAAATTTTGGAAATATCTGTTGTTTTTTAGTAATTAAATATTGAATTTGATCTAATTACTAATGTAAAATATCATATAGATTAGAATTATAATTAAAATTTACTATTTCTTTTTATCGGATTCTTATTAGCAATGTTTTTACCGGACTTCCGTTCAAATATCTAAATTTAAAAAATAATATACTCTAAAAAAAATGTCCGCAATTAAAATAGATGCAACAAATCATGCAATTAATCAATTTTTTAAATAAAATTGTTGAATATCATACTTTATAATATAAAGTTATAAGTTATATAAAGTTTATATGATATTCTGTCGCTTTTGACGCAATAAATTTATTTTAAAAAATAAAAAAAGTTAAAATAGATTTAAAAAATATAATAAAATTGCAATTTTTGTTTTACTTTTATAACAGAATTCAAACTTTTTTAACATTAAACTTCGGATAAATTCGATCCTCCTTCGATTCTTTCACATTAAACATGAAGGAACTTCAATATTTGCAATTGGCGATAGTTTATACATGTGCGTTTACAAAATGCAACCAACATATTATTTCTTTTTTAATGTATTTTTATACAAAAAAAAATACTTATTAATTATAAATATATTTTAATATTTTATAAAAAAAATTAAACTATAAACAATATTTTCTTGTTGTGAACTTCATTTTATAATTCCAAGTTTATAAGCTTCAACATTATATAATATATAGTAATTATATAATAAATGTTACATTACTATTATCTAAAATAAAACTTAAAAATTGTAATTTTATTTTATTAAAATATTATTTATATCCATTAATTAATTAACAATTATATTTATATTTAAAGTATTTTTTATTTGTTGTTTATAATTATTTTTATATATAAATAGACAACATTTATTTTAGTTCATACAAAAAAAATGTTCCGCCCATATATTGAAATAATACTATCAGAAATGTGAAAACCACAATAATAGTTCATTTATCTTAAGAAATAGAAGATTTTTCTATGTAACTCTGGAATTCATCTTTTTAATAAAATAATTATTTATTCGAATAATATTTTTAGCAAAAACATACATGTCTTTCCAATTGGTTACAATTACAATTTTATAACATTTAATTAAAATTCTTTAATAAATTACACAATAAAAGAGATTATTAAAACTTATTCAACGAATTTTTTTTCAATATTTATTAAAAAATACATATTTTGAAACTTTTTATATAATATTTTTTATAGTTAATAGTGTATAATAAAACAAACAAAATATAAATTATAAAAATGTATTTTTTATTTAAAATTTCATAAAAAATTTTAAATTTGTATTACACATTATAAACGTCTGCTTTATAGAATTTTGATTAATGAAATGAAATATTATATTAATAATTAAAAAAAGACTCACTTCCAAAAGTTTTGAAAGCGAAACATATTATTAATATTAGGATGATTATTAGCATTAGGCATTCCCTAATAGTTTTACACAGTTTGCATGCAGTAATTCAGATAAAAAAAAGTTTTGTTGCAAGATGTTTTCTGCATTTTTCAACAATTTTCTTTAAGCGTCTTTGGCTCGTTTTGAACAATCTAAACATGAAAGTTTATGTCTTCAGTTTTTTGGGATACAAATGATTTTTTTTTTTAAATAAATTGTCTTGAGAATGATAAAATTATTAACTTAGAATATTATACAAAAATTGTGAAATATTTCAAAACTTTTCAAACTCGTATTAAAGTAATGTATATAAATTTAATTTAGATATTTTCATCAATTATTTACAATATTTTAAATGAAATCATAAAAAAAATACAGTTGCAAATAGTGTAGAGCAAATAACTTCTAATTATATTTTAATAATTACACTGAATTTTCTATCGTGTTATAATTATAGAACAGATAAAAGGTTATAATTACAGCAAAATTTCCACATTCTTATGTTAAATACTGTTTTCTTCATATAATAAATATAGGAAAGTAGTCGTATTTATCAGTTTCAACATAATGTCTTATAAATGTAAATATTAACGGTAAATGTATTAAGGAATAGTTCATATACGACATAAAGCAATGATAAATTCCACATAATTTATTCCACTTAGATTAATATTCAAGATTTTTCAATGTTACATTTATAATTAATTATTTATATAAAAATACGAGTAATACTCAGTTTTTCTTCCCATTTTCCTCAAATGTAGTCCTTTTGGTTGTCCTAATTTTCACTGGAATATTTATAGTTTCCTTTTCTGAATTTAATAGGATTTATTTCATTTTTAATTCTCTACGGCAGTATGCTGCTGCTATTCAGGATTTGTTCTCTTCAGGTTGTCTCTTCCTCATGTTGAATATTCGCGAGAATGTAACAATTAGTTTTAATCATTTTATTTTTGATTTGTTTGTATTCTTATCTGCATTTCTATTCCTTAATTTATTTTTTCCAGACAATTGCAGTTAATTACCCGTAAACTTTAAAAATGGAAATGGAATTCATTCCAAAATTTAGTTTACATGCATTATATTCTTTCAATATTTTATAATACCTTTTATGAAAGTTTTCGAAATACAATTTTTTCTTCAAATTTATTTTAAAATGTTATTTTTGTTAAGTAGTATAAATTGACTTGTTTTCACTTTCACAAATAATTTTCTTGGTAAAACTCTAATGATCTACTAATTATATTATAAACATGATAATTATTTTTAGTATGTTTGAAGTTACTAATATTTATTTAAAATATATAATTTCAAACAAATATAATTCAATTAGAAAAAGTATAATTTATTTCAATGTATTTTAACTGAACTTCCAAAGTTCACGAATATGATTTACATTACAAATCTATACTTTTTTTGTTCTCAGAAAACTTATAATATAATTAGCTGAATCCCATCCAACTCTCAAACTTGGTCAGTGCAATTAAAATTATCGACGCTTTTATCTTCAATTGTAAGTTGGGCTATCAAAATTTAAAAAAAAAATGTGCAGATCTTTAAGCAAGAAATATTTCCATCAACCTATGTTTGGCTCCGGAATATATAGTAATCAGAAGTTGGGCTATCAAATTTTTTAAAAAATGTGCAGATCTTTAAACAAGAAATATTTCCATCAACCTATGTTTGGCTCCAGAATATATAGTAATCAGAAGTTGGGCTATCAAAATTTTTAAAAAATGTGCAGATCTTTAAACAAGAAATATTTCCATCAACCTATGTTTGGCTCCGGAATATATAGTAATCAGAAGTTGGGTTATCAAAATTTTTAAAAAATATGCAGATCTTTAAACAATAAATATTTCCATCAACCTATGTTTGGCTCCGGAATATATAGTAATCAGAAGTTGGGCTATCAAAATTTTTAAAAAATGTGCAGATCTTTAAACAAGAAATATTTCCATCAACCTATGTTTTGCTCCGGAATATATAGTAATCAGAAGTTGGGCTATCAAAATTTTTAAAAAATGTGCAGATCTTTAAACAAGAAATATTTCCATCAAACTATGTTTGGCTCCGGAATATATAGTAATCAGAAGTTGGGCTATCAAAATTTTTAAAAAATGTGCAGATCTTTAAACAAGAAATATTTCCATCAACCTATGTTTGGCTCCGGAATCTATAGTAATCAGGGGAATGAAGAGGCAGACATTTATGCTAAAGAATGCCTCGGTACAAATCCAGTAAAAATAAAAATTAATCACATCGATTTTTGGGGCGAGCTGAGACTTTCCATGAAACGTTGGTTAAACTAAGAGCATTATTTATTGCCAAAATAATCCTTTAATTTCATAAAAAAATAGCTGCAATGAATTTCCTCAGATCGGGACACAATATGTCTTCGGCTCATCTATTTTAAATTGGGTGGTGCCAATCGAACATATTTGACTGTGGTTTAAATTACATCTTCTTCGAGTACGAAATACATCAAAAATAATTTTAGAAAAACATTTACGAAGGCAGTTTGTAAAATTTGAAAGCGGTATTTTTTCACAAATTTTACCATCCAATTGTTTTTTTTAATATTCTGGATAAATCATTTTATCTTTCTCAAGATAATCTATTAAAAAAATTCCCTTTACATCCCAAAAAAACTGATTGCAAAACCGTTTTGTCATTTTCAAAACTTTTCAAACTGTTCACGCAACAAAAACTCGACTCCGCTCACAATCAACAGTCTAGAGGCTTCAAACAACCAATTAAATTACGAGTTTCTACATAAATTCTGAAAAAAAAACTCCATTTAAAGAAAAGCGGAATAAAATCCTAATGGAATTAAAATAATTTTATAATTAATTTTTCGATAGTAAGTTAATCGAGATTTACCCTATTTATCTCGGTTATTATTATTTTTTATTTGTATCGTTTAATTTTTAAATAATGTTTTCAATAGTTTCTATGTTATCAGTTAACTTAATAAATAAGTAGTCTTTTCGGGAGATAAAATTTAGAGAAAAAGCAACAAAAATCTCTTATAATTTATTTGAACATTTGAAACATTTCGCATTTAAATAATTGTAAATCTGGAAGATAATGATTGCAACCGTTGAATATAGAAACTGAATTTTCTAGCAACATATTTGACATTAAAAATACTTTGAATTCATTAAAATACTCCATGGAAAAAATTTGATTTACAAAACAATGTATATTTCATTTAATTAAAGATCCTTGAATGCTGTCTTAATAGGATTATAGCAAATTGAATGCAGAATTCCGATATGAATAGGTTTTCCAAGATATTTTAATAATAATCTCACAGCTTAGACCTTTTATTTACAAAATTTGTTAATGTACAGTTAAATTACGTTTCAAATTTCTTCACAAATTCAAAATATAATAATATATTTTTTTTAAATTACTTTGTCTAAAAATTTTTTTATCGATTGCTGTAACTTCTGTTACATTTACATTTTTATATTGTAGTTTAAGTTAATATATTATTGATTAAATAATGTGAATATGATATAGAGATTATATGTGTTGTTGCAATATAAATATGGGATGATGAAGACCGTTTTTCTTGCAATTTAAATAGTATTGTGGGGGCGGCGAGCAGCGCGCGCGTTCGCTAATGCCATGGTTACATAACGACCGGCGCAGTTTGCGTGTTGCGGGGGGCAGCAGCATATTTCTTGCACTGGGAGAGGAGACACTGTGCATGTGTTGTGTGTGTGTCTGTGGATATTAAAAGGGGAATGAAACGAGACGATTGAACGGTGCGTGCTGCATGTGTGCATGTGTTGTTTGAAGTGAAAGCATAGAGAATCAATTCGGCCTTTATAATGTAGTAGTTGAAGCAAATCAAATGCCACAAGAAAACTAAACAATGAACAATTACACGCAGCGACTGTTGCTGACGGTGTGGAGGAAGAAAACCACCCTTCTGGTCGCCGGTCTTCTCATCACGATAATACTGTTCGGACTACAGTATTCGAGCCGGCTTCAGCAGAACCGCAGCGGAAGTGCCGAGGAGGCGGACAGACGAAATGGATTGGTGTTCGTCGAGAAAACTACCAAAGCGAATGAGGCCAGCTTGGAGAGGGCGCACAGGAGGAAGCACAGCAGGGAGGATCAGGATGAGGACGAGGAGAGAAAGGACGTGGAGCAGAAGCTCGGTATACCGAACGTGAATCTGGACTGGCAAAATCCGTACGTACCGAAGCGCCGGATCGTGCATTTCGATTTGAAAGGCGCCCCGCCAAAAATCGATTACATCAAGAGGATCCTGCCCCTGATAAAAAATTTAGGTGCAACGGGGATTCTTATTGGTAACGATTCCCCGTCGTCATCGTCGTCTTCGCAATTTAACCATGTTTTGTTTACATCCGCAGAGTACGAGGACATGTTCCCATATGACGGCAGTTTGAAGCATTTGGCAGCGAAGAACGCATACTCCAAGAAGCAGATTCTAGAGATTCAGCGCGCAGCTGACGAGCTGAAATTAACTGTTATCCCACTGATACAAACGTTCGGACATGTGGAGTTCGCGCTTAAGCACCGGGAATTCATTAAAATCAGGGAAGTTCTCACCAGTCCACAAGCGTTGTGCCCCAGTAAGAACTTGTCCTTGGATTTCATATCAGAAATGATTAATCAGGTAATTGCTATTTAAATTAAGTACAGTTTCACAAGTAACATAATCATTCTGTTAAATGTTCAGGCTCTGTTTGATGTAACATATTTTTTCTTCATTAAATCGTAATAACTTTATTTACAATTATCCAATTGGAACAATAAGTAAATTTAATCCCGGGAGACTTAAATGGATAAACTTTCCATTATTATAGTAGTAGACAACATTTATTGTAGTTCTTACAAAGGGCAATCTTTCCACCCCATTATTATATTTATGAACATTAATAATTTACTTAAATTTATATAATAAATTCAATGGTTTATAACGCTGTTATTTTGCTGTTATCAAGCAGGTTTAAGGAATTCCAATCTTCCTATCTGCTACTAACTATTGGTATTCTATCATCAACGAGATTCAGCAAATAATCTTGCAAATATTGAGATGAAATAGCCGGATTTTCATACAATGCTGAGATTCTATTAGTATTACTAATTTTAAGAATGTCTAATTTTTTACCTAAAACATATGCTTTTAAGTATTCGACAAACGGTCTATTATACACCGTTTTTTGTCGAATACTTGCGATATATCCAAAACGGCAGCCGATCAGTATCTCTTTTTTGTAGGTCTTGGTAGATAATATTTACTATTTTCTTTGCAACAGAATCTAAACTCATGGTCTGGTATCAGTCTTTTTTTAACTATTATACTTTTTATATTATCGGCAAGAGATTTATGGGCCAATTCCATTTAATGGAAGTTCTTTTAATAGTTTTCATTTAATTCTACGATTCTTTAGCTTTATTTGATTATTTATAAATTAGGTTATTTCCTTTTGGCATATTAGTTTGACGAAATGTTGTTCTACCCAATTCTTCTCAGTCTTCTTTAAAATTAATCGTTTTATAAAAAGTGGACAAATGTTATACCTTTCCTATTATGTGTGTTCACTTTTAAAGATTTTTCTCATGATCTCTCTTATCTTTAATATGGAATATTCACCACAAATTACTTAATTCTTGGGTGGTAGCTAGTAAATTATTTGTCCTCTTCGTTTTCATAATGTATATTCAGTATGAATCACGTATTCGAAAGACTATTACGAAAAAACCTAATCATCTACTTATCGATTGAGAAAGATTGATATAATTTGCTCATTCATTAACATCACAAAGTATTCATATAAGATTATGTCTTTAAAATATTTAAAGTAATTAGAGAATACCAAAATATTAACATTTTTTCGCATTACACTCTTGGTTGCGTTTTTGATATTGGACAAAAAATTATAGTAAACTAATTATAAATGTTAAAATAATTATTCAACTTAAAATAAGTAAATTCCATTTGAAATATTCTCAGCTGTTTGAGTCAAAAGGTATTTCTGTTTAGAAATAATATTATATTGAATCAATATTATTAGTATTATGTAAGATAATAATAAATTTGATGGTGTTTCAGGTGTTGGAGTTACATCCGAAAGCGAAATATTTGCATATCGGTTGCGATGAGGTTTTCCAGATGGGCGAATGCGAGCTGTGCCGGTTGGAGCTGCACGACAACCTCTTCCTCAGACACGTCCAGAACGTGGCCAATTTAGTAACGGAAAAGCGAGCTGGAATGAAGGTGATCATATGGGACGACATGCTCAGACACCTGAGCAGTCAGGCCATGCTGGATATTCAGTTGGGCAGATTGGTGGAGCCTATGGTTTGGGTGTACGCCGAAGATATATACAGATTCGTGCAGCCGCAGGTTTGGGAGAAGTACGCTGCGGTATTTAAGACTGCTTGGACAGCTTCAGCTTTCAAAGGAGCTTTCGGGGAAACTCTATACGTGCCAGATGCAAGACGCCACCTGGAGAACAACCTGCGGTGGCTGGACGTGATGGCGCAGCAGGAACGCAACTTCAAAGACGGCTTCAGCGGTATAGTCCTAACCGGTTGGCAGCGTTACGATCACTTCGCAGTCCTCTGCGAACTCCTACCAGCCGCAATCCCTTCACTCGCTTTGAGTCTTCTAGCCGTCAGTCATGGTTATTTCAACTCGTCTCTAAAGTCTCAGGTTATAGGATCATTGAGTTGCCCTCAGCACACGAACAGACATTCGCCTTTCATAAACCTTCTGGCTGATCCATTCCTTTGGGAGAAGTTGGGAAGATGCATGTTTCCTGGAAGCCCATTCTACCGGCTCATCTATCGCCTGAACTCTGTGGAGAACGAAGCCCAAGATTATCTGAGAACTACGACTCGCAACAAAGGCTGGCTCACCGAATACAATCTGCGACGCAACTACAGTCTCCCATTGCGGATCGAAGAATTAACTTCCGATCTGCCAAGGATTTACCACGGGGTCGTCTCGATTGCAAGATCCGCTTTCGACTCGATGAATGCGATATTCGATAATTACACAATCTCGGAATGGATTGAACAAAGAATATATCCTTACGTTCTACAATTGGAGCGACTGCAGAACCAGTCGAATGCTATAAAAAACGTGAATGTCTGGCCTGTTCGCCCCCTATCCCCACTGAAAGATCTGCAAAGACTGGGAGTGCCTATCATAGTACCATAAACACACAATTTAAGGATAATTTATGCGACTGAAATTATATTTATAAGTACATTGATGTTTAACTTTTAAGACACACGTCTGTAAGAATTCTAGTCACGAACCTTTAATGTCTTTAATAATTTATTTAATTAAGGGATCAAAAATATTAATAAAACTAATTACACTTTACAGCAATATTTATGTAAAACCACACTATAATAATAATCCTGTGCAATTATTAAATTCAATTGAAAATCTCACATAGTCCACGCACAATTTCACATTCAAACACATGTAATATAATCCCTAGTTTATTGTAACTTACCTTTTTATTACCTACCCATTATCATTCAACAAATAAATTTTGACTACCTCACATTAACATTATATAAAGTCCTTCTAGACTAACATTTTGTTACAATTTCATAATTTATTAATGCCACTGCTTACGTTTATAAGTTTATTCTAAAATAAGCATAATTATATTATTAAAGAATGTTAATTGAAAGTACCCTCAGCATCAGTGATTTGGTAACAACTTACCTAGATATAACAAATTCACATACAAATAATAATGCTTCATGTGATTTTTGAAATAACCATTACAGAATTTTAAACCTAAACTAATCTTATTCTACTATTTATAATACAAGATATAATTAATCAATAATATAATTTAAAACATATACTTTCCGATGAATTTATAAAAATCTTCAAAGATCGGCCTCGTACGGGATGGATTTTCTCTCTTGAAATGGTTGTTGGGGAACATGGCTCTTCCATTTTCACTACCAAGTTATACGTTATTCATAGAGCAATCTAAATAGCTGAATCCCATCCATTATGTTCTATCATCTTCTTAGATTTCAATGCCATTGAAACTATCAACACTTCTAGCTTCTATTGGGTATTTATTATGAATATACACAAGTTTGTTTTATTATTTTTATTGTTAAAATCTGCTTATATTAAATATCTTTACAAAAGTAATGAAGTTCCAATGTGTTTTTAGTTTCTGAATCTTGCTCGTCTCGTTGCTACTTCAGTTTATGTGTTGATGTTATCTACTGTGTTGTGGGATATGAAGACGATTTGTTTCAAACATTTTAACGATGATTTTGGGTTGTCTTGGTTGAATGCTGGTGTTCTTTTGGATATATACAATTTGAAGAATTGAAAGTTCTTAGTTAATAGTTTTACTTTTTCTTGTTAATGATGTATAATCATAAATATAAATGGACCTCAGATGTATAAAGTGTCAAAGTTTGATGTTGATATATTTTTTTCTTTTATTTTACAAGGACTAGTCATACATTGTGTTCTTTGGGGTTTCCTTTGCTAATTCGTTCCCTTTCTCTCTAATGCTTTTCTCTTCTTTACTTGTTTGTCCTTGACTGCTCTGGAATCGCTGGTAAGTTTATGTTACATGACTTCAAATAGTGATTTATTGGTCGTGGCATTTGGTGTACCACGGTAGTTCATTACAAATTGTTGTAATTGATGGTCGAAGATATTGCTTTCGGACATTACAATAATTTCCGTTTGCTTCGGGCCAGTTTGATGTTATACTGAAATGATAAACGTTGTATGATTATGTAAATTCTTGTATTTTTTTGGCATTGCACGAAGGTCCATTTTTAGTTTTTGGAATCCCAAATGTTGTGAATATTGTTAAAGATGGGAATCTCGAGAATTCATCAACTATCAGTAGAATATATTTGTTGTTTGGGAATGGGCCTGCAATGTATAAGTTGACAATTTCTAAGGGAATGTCTTGTGTTCTAATTGCATTTCTCTAGTTGCATTTGATGTAACAGGCATGACAGGCATCAAAAAATCTGATTTTATCAATGTTGGAAACGTTTATATGCAAGATTAATTGTTCTAGTTTTCAATATTTTACGTATAACGATTTTCTTTCTTCTCAAGATTATGTTGATGTTAGTTTATCTTTTATACTTTTAAAAGTTTTAAAATCTAGGTTTTAAAATTTTCAAGTTTATTTTTATTACTATTGAAGTATTTTTAGTATGCTTGCGTTTACAATAAAGTTAAGGTATTATTGTGCTTTTATGTTCTTTGTCGGGATGTCTTAATAGGAAATCAGAAGGGTTATTTTTTCTATGAAAAAAAATCGCCTTCGTGCTATGAAAGAAATTTGAAACTTCCTATTTGTGCGTCTATCCTGACAACCCAGTTATTGGGCATATGTTACGATAGAGGAAACATAACAAACGTAGACAAAGGTTACTTTTATAGATTTTGCTAGCTCCATAGATGTTATCAACTGCTGAGCCATCAAAATTAGGAAAGAATTGTGCTGATCTGTTTAATGCTAGTATTATTTGCAAGACAGGACATGCAGTAATCATTGGTAACGAAGAGGCAAACAAAATGGTAAATGAAGAACTTAAACTGAAGAAATGGAAATCTTGCAATCAAAGTCATTATGCTTTAGGATAGTCGAATGGAGTTAATAGTTAACAGATCATAAAGCACTCATTAATATGTTAGAAAACTCAAATGTTGTTCCAAAGAGTTATATCTCAACTGTTATGGTCTCACAAGATCAAAAAAATCTGTGCAGACTTCCAGACAACAAATATTTCCATGAACTATTGCTGGGTTCGGGATAATCAGGAAAATGAAGAGACATGTTTGATAAAGGACACGACACCGAATTTTGCGGCGAGCTGAAACGTTCCATCTTCGCTGAAAGGCAGTCGCAATATGAAAGGGTTAGTCATCGTTTATTGTCAATCGGAGAGATGTGACTGTGGTCAGGTAAGAAGTTTAAATCACATCTTTTAGTGTTGTAGGCGTAAATAGATCACAACGTATATATTTTTATTTTATAGATAAAAACATTGATGATGAAGAATTCGAATTCTACTATTTTTCGGTCCTGATTTGTATTATGAATTTAATCCTCGGCAATCCCATATATCAAAATAATAGCATCCGTTCACAAGCAAATTATCAAATGTATTTTGTACATCTAATTAAGTAATTTTTCACTTGTTGACAATCATTGTTATAACTATCAAATTGCCAAACAACTGTACGTCAATCGGACGAATAATTCTTATAAAATGTAAGCGTACAATATTGCATTTTTTATATTTTTCTTTAAAATGTGATCATTCATACAACATAAAAAATAAGCGTTATCCTACATTTATATCCTAGGCTTATCTAAAGTATACACAATGCGCATATTTTTTTAGTCCTTCAACCACCAATTCCCAAAGATGAAGTAAACAAAGCATTATAATAACAATACATAATAAATTTATCACATTTCATTATATAGTATGAGCGCGAACTTGTATTTGTATCGCTAATTAAAAATATTATTCACAAATGATTTTTTTTTAATCAAAAACGGAAAACTTATTTTATACAGTGGATAATTTTCAATTGCCTTTTTTTCTTTAAGACAGTGATTAATAGTTGACTATTGAATTTTGAAACGAGTCAAGAGAATTTTTAATTTTTAGTTACATATTAGTTTTATAGTTACAAATGAGTCTAAATAGAATAATTAGTGTATGCTTAAAGAACATGTGGTTTAGTAAACCCATTAGACCACATCTGTGTGCATGGATCTATAGGACCTTGAAGATGTGAGTGATGGCGGCTCATATAGCTCAATCCCACTTCGTCTAACAGCCCCGAGTTCTTTAACTAGGTAGCCAATTTGACTAATGAGTGGTTTTTGCATTAGCCCACTTTTGTATCTTTGTTGCTGGTTAATTTTTAAACCGCCCACCGAAAAACTTGTAATTTTTGATTGGAGGTTTAGTGAATATATGTAGTTTAATTTGACTTCCACGCATCGTGAAAGCTGCAATAGGATTCAGGTTGACGACCACTGCTTTGGTGGCTTCAAAAATACGGACATGAAACGAACAGTTCATTTGAGAAAGTACGTACGTACGAAATACTTGCATGTTCTTACAATTTAAGAATAATGTACGTTAACTGAACGTTTCCTACATACTTCGTACAAATGACAAAATTAATTAAAATATAACATAATTTAAAACCAACGTAATCTTTATTTATTATTTTAACATTCTGTTTCTTCAAATCAGAATTAGTTTCTCTTATATTTCACAATATAAAATATATTCTATATTATATATATATATATATTTATTTAGTTTTTTTTTGTTTCCATTGACAAATAATAAAACTCTCTTAAATTACAATATAACATCATATAATATCGTCTTACACTAATGCGGCGGCTTGCGTTTTTTGGGGAATCTGATCTACAACATGTTCCACGTGCCGATACTTCTTGATGCGTTTCCACTCGCCATTATTATAGTTCATTTGGAAATGCGTTTCAACAAGCATCGTCAGATACGTGTCATCAGGTTGCAGAACATTCTCTTGATCTTCGGACAATTTTATCGTCACAATGTTACCCAAATGCGGGCACGGATTATCTCTGGAGCCAGCCATGAATCCGAGTATCAAAGCTTTCTCTGGCCTTGTCACCTTGTTTGCAGTTCGGAACATATCTTGGGCTTCCAACATTTGTTCTCTCTGTAAACAATAAATAATTTAATATATTACATTTAAATAAAAATATAAAGATGCATAGAATAGAATATAAAACTTACGGTTAATGCCAGTCCTCTTCTTTGTAAGGAAGTTTGAGGAGGTTGCAGTCTGATCTGCGTCACTTGTTGAACGGGTTTCGAAGTTAAAATAACGTGGTTACTGGAAGCAGCAGGTGCTTGTGGTGTGGTCGGTAGTAATGGAGGCACTGGACGCATGGGACTAATCCCTTGTACTATAGTAGGTGCGGTTTCCTTCTCTGTAGCAGTTTTCAGAGTTGCGGCACTTGTGACCGTCGTAATTGCGGAAGCGGTATGGGTTATAACATTGGTAGTCGTTGTACTACCGGTTGAAGCTATAGTTGTAACTGTAGGTGCATACGTAGGCGTAGTGAGTCCAGCGGCATAATCAGGTGTAACATTTGCACTAGTCGGCGAAGTGACGCTGGGTGCAACCTCAGCCACCTTCTTCGCATCGTCGATCTCCTGTTGACGCTTCCGTTTCTTAGCCGCAGCATAGCCTAGCGGCTGATCGGCAATATCCAACAATTTAACACCACCTTCTTTACGCCCAGCATGGGGTCTCGATATGGGCGGTCGGTTCCCTAAACCACCGCTCAAAAGACTTGATCGAAAACTAGATGCAGGATGCCTGCTTGGAATACCTTTCAGAGGGGTGGTGTCCGTCATTTTACGCGGCATACCTCGAGATCGTACAGGTATAACAGGAGCTGAAGACTTTTTCAAATTACTTGCTGCATCCGAAGCCTTTTGCAATAAATCAGATCTAAGTATGGCTGATTTAGGCGATTTTTTCAATGTAAAATGTTTCGTAGATGACGGCTGCTGCCCTACCTTAAATAAATAGTAAATATAGAACAATACTGTAATTAATATATATCTGCTTAATGCAACTTACCACAGAAACCAAAGCTGCTTTATTTAAATAATGACATTCCATGGGCAACATCACTTGTTCCGACTGTTTCTTCACTAGATGCCTCAAATCATTCACCAAATTTGTGAATATTGGTCTTACTTCATCCAAATCTGCAATCTCTGTGTTCAGGCTGCCAGTGGCCGGAAATGTTTTTAAAGCTTCAGCCAACATCGAGACCCATAAATCAGAATCACTCACAGCAACATCAACAATCTGCTCCAGTTCACATCTCCACTAAAAATCAATTCCTGATTATCACAATAAGTTCCAATTCTGATTTTCTTACCTCATCTATGTTTCTTCTTGGTATGTGGAAGAAACTTAACAGCAACTTGAGTTTGACCTGCGTCTGAAGATCGGGAAAACAGTCTTTTATATTGCGTAACACTTCGGCGTTTAATTGCGAACATATTGAGCCACCGGTCCAAGAATCATTCGAAGTTCCTAATTTATTGTGTAGCCACAGGGACGTATCACTGTCACGCATATTCGCCATCTTCGATATGCAGAAAATAACAAATTTGTGCGTCCTACTTCATATTGTAATACCAACCCACAAAAACTTAATGTTTACTGCAATGACCCAATTACCAACTTAATTTACATTAATCACAAAAATATATGTACATTAACGAAATTAAATTTTATTTATTTAAAATAACAATAATAATTAAAATTAGCCTATTACATAACGTTGTTAAAAATATAACCAATGCTTGTGCATTTTTTTTAAACTCAACTTTTTTTAAACATAACATTATAACTTTAAAGATTAATCTTACGTTCTTTATACTTTGAAAAAATGTTTAACTTAATCAATTTTAAAGTTGACTACTCTAAACATAAACTTAGAATATTAAATTGTATCTCAAATTTCTATACATAAAATAAAATTTTTCAAACTTGAATAAATTTACGGATTGCAACCAACATTACTTTTATTATCAAGTTTTCAAAAAGTGAGAAAAAAATACAAAAATCCATTAGGTAGCAGCGTTTGAACAAATAAAATAATTATGCAACAAAAATCTTATTTTTATTATATATTATTTTTGGATAAAATTTTAATAAAAATGGACTTGATCCCATTATTTCTTTTCTATTGACTAATTATCTAGCCACATTTTTTCTTCTTAAACATCCTCTTTCCTGACTTTGCTGCGCAGGGTAGATTTTTTTCCAGTTTTTTGATAGGACATTACTATACAACAAACAGAGAATAAGAAAAAACACACAATATTCAAACCGGGACTTTACGATTTAATACTGTGAAGAGTTTTGGGAGAAATATGAAAGTTTAGTAATCCGCAACCAGCAATTCAGAGGAGTATATTGGTTTGTTTCCGGACATACATATGTTGTGTTGTTGGATGGGCAATAGAAACACGGACACTTGTATGGCTTAATCGAAACTTTATTGTTAAGACGTGCTTGCTCATGTACTGTTTGTTAGCTACTGACTACTTAGTGTGCAAGTTTGGTTGCATACTTAGACAGAACACCTTACATAGATAAGGTGCAAACATGTTTACTTTTTGAATCTATGAGAGATGTAATTGAAGCTGATAAGGGGGTTTTTAGCGATATGAGGACCTGAATTAGATACTTGGTAGCTTCTGTCTTCGTGTCTCGGGATTAAAAAATCTCTACGGTGTTCAGGGATTTACGAATATTAAATACTCTATTCTTAAATAGCTTTGATTAAACTAGTGTTTTTATTAAGAAGATTTCATGTTTTACCAACTTGTATGTACTAAGTATTTTACTTGATCTACCAACTACTACTATGTTTTTCTCTTCGCCCTCCAGCTAAGTTTCAATGATTTACAGAAATCTATACATTTGAAAAAAGGGTTTTGTAGACCCAAATGGATTCTTTACCTATATTTTATAGTCTACCCAAATATTTACGACCGATGAGCTTTCCGTTTGTCTGTTGATAGGAGTCACTTTCTTGGAAATATCCCAAAAACTATTCAAAATAATCAGGTAAAAGTATCAGTTTATATATCCGACGGATATGCAACAAATGGGTTTTAATAATTATGTAAACCCTTGGTGGTTACAGGGAATTTCGGCGATATAAAGTTTTGAATTAGTTTCTTGGTAGTTTCTATATTATTTAGGCTCTGAAAAAAAAATGTGGTTCGAGTTTCCTAATTCGTCGCAACCACATCTACCCCAACCTATGGAGACGAGCAGGAAAGACAATGCCCAGAAACGAATCTCGTGAGGACAGCAATCCTGAATCTCACAGCTTGGTATTAATGCAGCAGGAAGATAGTTTGGAAACTGATATAATACTGATATATTACTTTCATAAATTTCCTTCTGTTACAATATTGCATATATTCAGATAATTATAAGGCTCTTAGGTTGTAAATAAGACTCTAAATACATATTGACCACAAAAATATATGTTATAATTTAAAAAAAATATTAAATTAACAAAAATTCTTATAAGAAAACAAAGCAAACAAGTGGATATATTTCTGAAGTGCACTATTATTCTAACAAGTTATTAAAGTTGCTTGAAATTTTTCATTATCATTGGATTTTTTTTTATTCAATGGCCACAAAAAGTTTTATTTAAAATAACTGTAATAATAATAATAGAAATAAGCTTAAATTACAAACAAAAATAAACACAGGGCAATGAAATTCTTCCCTTTGTACAAAATAATTAACAATAAGAGAATGATGTTTATATATTATAAAAGCACTTGTTAAATCTTCTTTACTATCAGTACAGCCGTCGGGGCAAGTCCTGAAACAATTAGATTAATGAGTATTGTTTTAAAATAAAAATGCTTTTTAAGTTATACCCAATAAATCCAATGGTTTCTCATAATCTTCTCCACTAAAAACTTTCTTTGGGTAATTTGTCATGAGAGAAAATGAGCCCGGCTCATCGGACCTGTTCATTTCGATATAGAGCCTTACTGCAGACAGGGGCTCTTTTGGATTGAAACTTTGAATCAAGGTATTTCCGTTGGTCAAGCGGATTTGGAGCTTAACTTCTGTGTAGTTCTGGGCGACAGGTTTCGGGACTGAAGTCATCGGTGCCTTATTTTCCACTTCAACAGTCGTCGGACTGTTTGAAAACTTGGCTTTCCTTGCCAACTTATCCTGCTCGATCTGCTTCATAACCCTCTGCTTAGCAATGCGTTCCTCCTCCTTCTCCCGCTTTCTTTGCTCCAAAATTTTCTTCATTTCTAGATCATCCTGTCTCTTTCTCGCTTCAAGCATCTCCTTTCCAGACCTAATCCTCTTCTTCTCTCTCTCCAAGGCCTCCTGCTTCTCCTTCTCTTCCCTCTCCAATCTTCTTTGTCGCAACTTGGCTTCTATTTTAGCAAGCTGTTCTTTCTTTTCCTCCTCAGTCAATGGTTTCTTTTCCTCAGTCGATTCTGAGAAGTTCTCATGACCTGAAAAATTTCACTCAAAACAAGAAAATCTTATGCACATTTTAACCACACTTACCTGATTTAGCTGCATGAAATTCAACTTCTGTTTGATTCTTAAATAATTTACCACAATCATCACACTTCAAAGATTTTGCTGTGGGTGTTTCCTCTGAACTTGTCGCAGCACCATGCAGGTTTTCGATGAGTTCATTCGCTATGGGTTCTGGCTCCGGTTCAACTTGAGGTTCCTCTATTTCCTCATTAGTTAATAACCATTCAGTAACTTCTGGTAAGCTATTGCTTTTAGTTTTCGCAACAGCCAATTCGCTGAAAAATAATTTCTTAGAAGTTGCAAGGAAAATTTCCATTCGTCATTCACTTACGCCCTGTGCCGGGAAAACCCCATTTCCACCAACGTATCGATTACGTTCGACATCCTCAATTCCACTTAATACACGCTAATTATACGCGATTTTGAAAAAAGGAGCTTTAGTTTACTTAAAATTAAAGTGCATAGAAAAAATAATACTCACATCTGTCAAAAATTTGTCAAACGCCGGATACGTCAAATGCGCTGTCAAAAACAGCAATTTAAATTTTCCTATTTGCAGGGTAATTTTTAAAATTGCAACGCAAATAGATTATTTGTAAAAGCTTTCTTCATATAGATTCATGTAATTACATAGGAAATTGGGTTATAAAAGCATTGCGTAATATCACGAAGCGCATCAATTTGAAATAATGCAATTCATTGTACTTTTGGTGGTAGCAATTGCACAATTCTCGAAAGCGAATAATGAATTATTCCAGAGTCTTCTAAACAATTATGAAGACTCAGAATATTTTAATGTAGTCTACCTGTCGTGCAACCTTAAGGGTAATTTAATAATAAATACACAATTAAGTCTCATAATAATTAAAAATAATTGTTTTAGATTTGTTTTTTGCGTCAAATATATCAACTAATAACTTTGTTCACAGCGTGTTAATCAATACTGATTTGATTAGCGTGCCTTATTATCCTTCACTAACTAATAAATTAGTTTACATTGCTAATGGGAATTGCAGTAAATTTTCGAATATTCTACTCGACGCTAATCAACGCGATTTGTTCGCTTCTCCGCTTAAATGGATTGTTTTTGACGCTAAGTTTGAAGATTTCAAAAACGTCAATTGTTTAGTCGATAGCGACTTAACTTTGATACAACGTAGAAGTGGAAATGAGTTTAAACTTACTAAAGTTTTTAAATTTAGACCAGGCGAGGAATTGTTGGTGGAGGATTTTGGAAATTTTCGAAATCATACATTTATACAAACACAAAGCTTCATAAACATCACAGCTAATAGAAGAAGAAATCTGTTGGAGATGTATTTACATGTGTGCTTGGTTATTACTCACAACAGCACATTTCAACATCTGTTGGATAAAAGGTACATTTAGATTAATTATTAAAATTCAAAAGTATAAAATTTAGAATTTCAGTTAATTTAAAAAAAAAATATATTTATTTTATAAAAAATCAATACAATTTCTTTTATATAAATTCTAAAATGTTTCTATAATCAAACAATTTTATAGAAAATTATATTTACATGAAGAAAATACTTTAATATCTTTTTAATAATGTGGTTATCGCATTGATTCATTCTTTAGATATTTTTTTAATTACATTAACATTGACATTTTTATTTAAGTGGATTAACTTAAAGCTTCTACCATTTTTTTTACAATGATTTTTACTCGTATAGTTAAGCAATTTTCCACATATAAAATAATGTAAAATACGATAATGCGTCTCATGCTGAAAAGAAAAACTGTATTTATAACGTTTATTAACAGAAAATTTAATAAACATGTTAACGCTTTAACTTCCTCTTTTCATCTATCTCGGAATAAATCAACCTGGAATTCTAATTCGATGTTCTGAAAACAAATAATTAATTTATTATTTATGATACATACCTAATTCTATTGAAAATGATGTATGAAGAGCACTATCCGGGACTTCTCTTCTCCTCGTCATTTGTAATGCGATATGTCGCTCGTTAAGCGAGTCATTTTTGTTACAATTTATTTTCTTAGGTTCGACTGTACATATATTTTTCGTGTATATTCTTAATAATCATTTTCATCATCTCCAACTCCTCACTTAGCCTATGTAACCTTTCAGCCACTGTCTGCATCTATACTAGGTAAGTAAATATGAAACCGGTATTTCTGTATGGAAGATACACATTTCTTGGATATTGCCCATTGTTAGCTATATATTTTCCCCACTTGTCTGACAATTTGTATCTGAAAAAAAAATTGAGGTAAACTAGTCAGCTAGCAATTTTCATACATTTTCGTAAGAAGTGAAGCGCTACTCTGCAAGTACGTGTAGTAATCGATGTAGATATGTAGTAATCGGATGGAACCAAATCTGGTGAGTAAGCTGCATGCAACAGTATTTCCCAACTTTTTCTTGATCAGTTTTATTGTATGTGCTGGTCCATGATCATGAAGCAAAATTATTTTGTGTTGCCTTTTTTGATATTCTGGTCGTTTTACACGAAAATCTTGATTCAAATCAATCATTTGTTATCGGTAGCGTTCAGTATGAATGGTTTCGCCAGGTTTTAGCAGCTTATAATAATAGATCACACTCTTTTTCGGTGGTCTTCCACGTTCTTCAATTCTCACGTCAAAATCTTTTAAACTACTCAAAGCACTGTGATTTACTCACCGGAAACTTCGACAACCATTCGATGCGATTTTGCAGCCGTTTTCTTCAAATGGTAACATAAAATCAATGATGTCCGCAAATCGTAGTTTCCAGGCACACAATTCTAGATGTTCAACGCTATTTCAATCTTTTATGAATCTTGTATTTCTGTGAGTTGAACATCTTTGTATAATGTTAACAAGGAAATGGCGATGAGGTTTAACGGTAACTAGGTACATTAACAGCTAGAGCAACATCTATGGGTAAACTCCGGTTTCATATTTACATACCTAGTATACATTTTATGTACTCTCAGTCTCAAATATCCATTGCTATTCTAATACCACATCTTCCCCGGCATTCTCCATGTTCATTATCTGGGAACGGATGACCCAGTGATTCGTTTTGATGGTAATTGACTGACTGGTGATGATTTTTATGGCACTCAACAGTCTGAGATTATAGCCATTCTCTCGAGGTCTTAAGGCCCTGTACCGCAGTGTATACCGAAGAAAGATATGTATATTGAAGCGCTGCTATTCCTTTTCTCTGTGTATTTGATGCTATCCTATTTATACTTGATTAGGCTTGACTTGGCTTGATTTGAACCCGTATTCATAAATCGTGAGATTTACCCGTATTGATAACCATTTAACTATGAGTCGATCTCATACATATTTAGAAATTTATTTATAATAATATTCAAAATTGTCTAATACACCAATAAATAATATTTCTAAATTATATGTGGCAAATATTAATTAGTTTAAATAGGAGAAATACAATATTAATAAAGATTATGTATCAATATGTAAAACCAACATAAAAAAAACAGCAAAAATCATCGACTAAGTAGAATATATCATATGAAAATATTTGCTTGCTATACAATTCTCAATAATATAATTTATCATATATTTTTTAAATATAATAAATACTTATAAAAGGCCAGAAAGACTGCAGCCAATAGGTTTTTTTTATGAACTATACAATAAATTTTGTCTACTACTACTTATAAAATGCTAGAATCTCAAATTTTAATTTATTTCTTTTTTTTTGTAAGAAAATATGATTTTAAAAAGGAAATAGCATTTATAGATCTATTACTCAAATGTATCCTTATTTACACACAATAATGACAGAAATAGAAAAACTCTTGTTGGATTTAATCGCTAATTCTTCAGATATGAAGTTATTTGTATGATACCTAATAAGGAACTCAATAAAATTTCCAATTGATATAAAAGATAAAATATAAGATTTTTCAGGATTCTCCATACATTTTCTAACAGCTTTCCGAGTTGAAACCGTTTGATATTTAAATACTAACAAATACATTACTGTTTATTTTGTAATATTATTGAAAAATTAGTGACCAAATTTATTAATATACTAATTTGGATGAAACGTAGTAATTTTTTAAAGTGTATGCTCGAATAACATTATGCACAGTTTCATACAATGACTTAAATATGAAAATTTGGGATAAATCTTAAAAGAATCTTATTGTAATCATTCAAACCCCATCAAATGTATTAGAATATTGTTTATTTCAAACTTACAAAGTAAAAATAACAAATTAACGTGAAGAATGAGATAGATGATTTTTTTTTAAATTTGTTAATCAACTTAGCTTCAAAACTATCGTAAATCGCCATGCCAAAACACACTAAACTCAGTCAAATAAGAAGATAGAAATGCAATTAAACATTTCTGCATTATTTCCTGTAATCCAGGATATATTAGGTCGAGTCATAAGTAACTACCGGTTTTTTTTATCAGACATTTATTTTGCTCTCATTAAATAACAAAATTATATTAATTTATAATGTATTCACCACTATTATCTATAACGTTTTCCCATCTTCCTGGCAGTTTATCAATTTCTTCCTTGCAAAATGTGGCTGGTTTGGACTGGAAGAAGTTTTCGAATTTGCTCTTCAAAATTGAAGGTTTTTCCATTCAAAAAGTTTTGTAAGGAACAGAAATGGTGGTAATCTGTCGGGGCAAGATCCGGGGAGTGGTAAAACAGACCATCCAAGCTCAAGAATTTTATTTGAGTCACCCTTGTTGTACTCATACTTCTAACTTGATGACTTTCCCTAATTTCTCCAGTTGATTGTGATGTATTCAACATTTGTGCTATACCTCTTATTGATTGACGTAGATTTTGCTCCAATATTGCCTTTAAAAGGTTGTCGTCAAAGTCGGAAGGACGTAATCCTCTCGGTTCGTCTTTTAAGGTCGTATCTCCAGAACGGAATTTTATAAAACATATTTCTAACTGCCCAATCAGTTATTAGATCTTCACCACATACACTGCATATTTTTCAGTTGTCGCCTTGTTTAAATTCCAAAAGCATTACATGACGAATATGTACTTTTTCACTCTCCATTTCAGAGATTAAAAAAACAGTTTAACGTAACGTGTATAACACAAAACAGTTTACAAAAGACTAACTAACGTCTATATAGTAAAAACAAAAACTTGTTGTCATGGTAACAATAGATTTTACTTAGCTGCAATCGTTACTTACTTATGATTGGACCTATTAGTATCGGTATTGATTATTGAACTCTTGGTATCTACTTTAGAATTTTATTGTTAGTTATTTATTTAATTCCACTTCTAAATTTGATAATCCTGCTGTGTTTACATGTGAGAAAGGATTTGGAACCCAATTTGGTATATACATGTTTAAAGTATGCTTGATTTGCTTATAGAAATTTGTATGGAGAACCTCTTAGTATTGACAGTATGTAAGTAAATCTTCCTTTTCCTCTCGGCCTAGATTCCGCAGAAGTTTATCCGCAAATAACGTTCATCACCTTGTCTTTAAGTCGTTGTCTCTATTTTGTAGCAACTCTAGTACTAAATCAAACAAATAGTAAAGTTGACTCACTTTTTTAAAGCCATTGAACATCTATGTAAAGCAGCAAATGATTGAAGTCTTCATCGTCCTAACTACAAAGTTGTTTAAGTCACTCAATTAATTGGTTCTAATCTTGTTGACTTATTGAATATCTAAATGTCGCTCCATTATGTATGCAGTCGTTCACATCAATTTTTCGTAATGCAATTTTGACGATGAAGAACACAATGTATAGCAAGTACATTTGGTACTTCTTGTCCCAAATCATCTATGAAACTTTTGACTTTGCCGGAGCACCATCAGTAAAATATTACGAAAAGGAATGTCTTTTTCTTGAAAAAAACTTTTTCATGATTTAAGTATTGTATATGCTTCAAAATTTTTAGCAAAACTTCATTATTTGAGAGAATTTATTCATCGATTTGAATAAATATCAGAAAATAATCCCATTTTATCGATTCTACTTTGCATGAAATTATTCCTTAAAGGAAATTTCTTGATGATATCTTACCATGTCTTATGAAGTGTTTATTACTTCTTTTACAACCGGCAAGATTAATTGTATGTGGTTTTTCCGCTTTTGGAATTAATAATGAAATATAAGAAGTTTGTAATCCCTAATTATCCCTAATTATAGTTTAAAAAAAGTTGGACATTTAAATTTTAATACTTCAAAATAGGTATACCAAAAAGTACTTTAGTAAAATTGAGCTTCTAGACTTCAAGAAAATTATACTAAAATTTTCTTGTTGTCTAGACTATAAGGTAATTAAACTAAAATTAATTTTCTTGTAGTATAAAAAGTTTCATTGCTTATTTGAAAATACTTTTTGGTAAATCAAACTCATAGTTAATAATTGGTTTGTAGATTAAATAAAACCATATTTCCAATACTTCTATTAATATAACTTCTTAGATTCATACATATTGAAGTAAATTTGCAATAATATTGACAAAAAAAGACATTTTTTATGACTACTTATCTATTTTAACTAACATATTTAGGCATTTTCAAGAGGGTTTTTATTACAAAGGCTTTCCAATACACGCCTTTACTGAAACATTTATTCTTGAAGTCATTTCACGCTTCAACATATACGAAGGTAGTTGAAAAGATTTAAAAGCAAAATAGTCTTTTTTCACGAATTTTATAATATTCTGAGTTAATTATTTTACCTTTCTCAAAATCTATTAACAAAAATTTATTTTGCATCCTGATTATTATTAAAATTCACTCAAATTAAAACAAATACAATTCGCATTTTCTTACATAATTTTTTGCATTTATATAGTTTATTATCCATTAACAAAATGCTGGTTATACTAGTATTTCAAATATTATGTAAAAGAAATCTATTTACTAATGTTTTAGAGAGAAACACTTGGACAGCATTGCGAAAGTTAATTACGTATTTATCCTGCATTTGGGAGATTTCTTGAATGCCACGATGAATTTTTCCGTGGAACCGACTTGGGGTTACATGGACAACAAATCGAAATGGAATGGTATGATAGGAGAATTGACAACACTACGAGCAGATATAGGAGGTATATTATATTTATTTTTATTAAATTCTATGAATATAGAAATAATAATTATTTTTCAATGAGTTCCAAAAAAAAATAGTTTCTACGCTTTTCTTGAGAATTTATTAAAATTTATAAAAAGTTTTTCAGTCAATGTATGTAAAGGTTTTTAAATCTATAGTAAATTCACTCTTAGTAATATAACATGTAATTAATAAATAAGAACGAGAAGATATCAATCCATCTTTTATCCATGGTTATTAAAGTATAAAAAGAAAAGTTATACAGTGGAATATTGCACTTTTTTAATTCTTTCTGCTTTTTTATATTAAAATATTTGTTCGATATACGCTCAAAAAGTCAACTCCGAGGTGGTCGCGAATTTGTTGATAAAATTGTAGCTCTGGGATTGAAGATTGTTAGTGCAGATGTAGAAGAATTGGTGGAGGATTAAGAATAGATCACACAACACAAGAGCTGCTCGAGTTTCATAAAGAACAGGAAATGATGCAACAAGAAAGATATCATCAGACAAAGAATAATGTTTCAAGGATTGAAATTAATGAATGGCATCGCTGTTTGGACACAAAAAAATAACAGAAAAATAATCAAAATTGGTTAAGTTCTAAAAGAAAACAGCAATTTCAATGGATGGTAAATTATCAGGACATCAATTACCAGAAGTGATATTACCTGATGTCACAATTGAGCCTAAAATATTAAAAACTCTTCACAACATTTTTTTTCTTCCAAAATATATTTCGAACTGTAATTTTTATTTAGTATTTTCTAGTGTTATTTGTAGTTAAAGAATAGCTAGTCAAAATTCGGGACTGAGGACGGATTAAATCCTTTTTAGTTTATTTTTATGTGAAATATTCATCCTTTTTAATATTCATCGGATTACAATGACGAATATTGGAGTTTCTTTGTATAATAATTTGTAGTATTTCAAAGAAACTGTAACTATATATGAAATTATTAAACAATACTAATTTATATATTTATGTAATTTTCTTGCAGGTACTCCTCTATTTGTCACTGCAAACCGGGTACCGATTATAGACTACATCGCAATGACCACTCCAACAAAATCGAAGTTCGTATTCAGACAGCCGAAGTTGTCTTTCATCACCAACGTTTTCACATTACCATTCCATATTTCCGTTTGGATAGCATCGATCTTCTTGGTCATCGTCACTGCATTGGGATTGTATTTAGGAATTAAATGGGAATGGTACAAGAAAAGGAACATTGCAAATTACGAAATAATTGTAAGTATTGTAAAATTCAAAGAACTTTTCTCAATTTGCTTCAGAGCGCAATATTTTTTTACTTTTGTGTGCAAAATATGTTTATTGGAAAAAAAAGTTCTGGTCGGGTTTATTTTTTGAAAATGTTAATGTTAATTGAATTTTACAATTTATATAATTCTAAACTATGTAAGTTTGATTGTAGATATTTTTTAATAATCTCATCCCTAGCAAAATGGACTAGTAAAGTTAATAGCAATCAGTGTAATTGGGAAATGCGTGAGGTACAAATATAAATGCAATTATTTTTTTTAGAGTCCATTTTATTTAACGAAATAGAGTCATAATTATTTAAAGATTTTCAGTATTTTATTGCCAATTTTCTCTTACTTATTAATTGGTGAATCTCAATGGTAAATCCAGTGTCTTATAACGATTTAGTCGCTGCTTTATTAAACTATTATCAAGAAGTTTAGCAGCTAATATGTTTGGATGTTTTTCTAGCCTATTTTAGTATCAAATACTATTTTCCTCTACTGTTTCAATTTGGAGATCCTCGTGAATTCTTCAGTTCATAATGTACCCTGGGGTACGAATGATCTTTCTTAAAGTCTTCGACTGGAATCTTTGCAAAATTGCAACTGCTTCCCCAGTATTTCGTAGGTCCAGACTTGTTTTAAAATTATCTTCCTGTATATTTTCCTGATCTTCATTTAGATTTGTTCTCTTTTTACTAAATTGTGGTCTTTCCAGTTCAATCTTCTATCTAGATATTTAACTTTGTTGGTCAATAGTATTATTTATCCGTTAAGTGTCATTGGTGGACAAAAAATTATTTTTCATGCTTATAAACAGTGATTTTGATTCATTCTTCAGTTTTGTAGCCATTCCTTTATTACACGTGCTAAGTCCGTAATAAAAGATAGTATTGAAGATTCTTCGGCAAACGTTGCAGCTGTTATACTTGAAATAATCTTCACGACTTCATAACTATTAATTTATAATTGTATGTTAGAGTCTTCTTTAATTTAGTGTACCATATTGTTGAACGTCTATGATACATAATAATGCGCCTGAATAACACCTTTCAGGACCCTTTTCTTTGATAATTATTTTAATATTTTATTGGATCGTATCCAAATTAAAATGAATAAAACACTAGTTAAGAACTAAACTTACAAATTTGTCATTAACTTCAATTGAATCTACATTGGCTGCCACTGTAGACTACACTTATCTAAATAACGATTTTGACAAAGTTAAAATTAGAAGGGTAAAACTGTATTAGATTGTTGATAGTTTATATCAGGGGTGAGCAACATTTTTACTCCACGGGCCAATTTAAATTTTAAAAATTTTTGGCGGGCTGTAACACTTATTAATAATTTACAAAACTTTATTTGTAATAAACATTAGAATAAAAAAATATAAAATTTAAAAAAAAGTATACAAATTTTAATGCAAAATAAAAACAAAAAAGAATACAACAGAAAAACGAAATTTGGCACTGTTTTTCCGATACAAGCTGATCAATATCAGCCGGAATTGATGAGGTAGCTACACGTACGCAGATTTCTAATCGTATATCACTCAGTCTTGATCGGTGGTCATTTTTGATTAATTTCATGGTTCAAGATAATTGTTCGCAAACATACGTACTTCCAAACAGAGACATCATTTGCTTTGCATTTTTTGTCAAAAGCGGAAATTTCTCAGGGCTCACATAAGATGTATAAAAAATTTTGATGTTTACTGAGAAAAATATATTTTTTAAATCGGTATTATTCTGCATGTCAATCACTTCCATTTGAAAGTCTTCGAGAACTAAATCCACATCGATATTAAATTTTTTTTTTTTTTTTGTCTTATATTTTTATTTACAATCTATTCGAGTTGAACATTAAGTAAATCTGGTGGCGGTTGACATTTTTTATTTTTTAGATAAACTTTCCCAATGGAAGTTTTACCATTTTTGATGATATTTTTTTGTACAAATTATTTAAATTTGTTGGTTTGGCTGTTGTGTGTATGTATGGCTAATAGTCTTTCGTATAATGATGCGCTGCGATCACTATTCTCTTTCTCTGTGTATCTGCTGCTATCCTTAACTAAGCTATTGCAACCATCACAACATTTTTTTTTTTTTTGGCCCATAGGGCCTGGCTTGGCTGGGAATCGAACCCGTACTCACAAGATCGTGAGCGGGCGACTCTAACCATTCGGCTATGAGTCGCCCGATATTAAATGGCGAGAAAAACATTTTCATGGAAACCGCTGTTTTCTCAGCTTTGAACATTTGGAATCGTAATTGAAATTCGTTGATTAAAATGTCTATATATTGTGCGTATTTTTGAAAACTAGTAACGTTTTCTTTCTCTAAATGTGGAAAGTGAGACACATTACATTCTGCGAAAGATGCTGTTTCAAAGCCCTGAATTTTATCATACCAATTGTGAATAAACTGTCCTTTGCCTTGAAGTTGCACATTAAGATCATTGAGATGCTGAGTCATGTCGATAAGAAACCCAAAATCGCACATCCATTCTTTATTACCAAAATGAGGAAATGAGGAAATTTTCCTGGTGATTTACGCAGTGGTTAACGAATATTTCCCTTCCTGTGACCGTCTTAATGTCTTGAAATAGCCTTCCCGATACTCCTACCTCCATGCTTGACATTGCTCGTGCTCCATCTATCGATATACCAATAATCTTTTCTAATAAAATTGAAAAATTTTCCAACACAGACTTTAGTTCATCGTACAAGTCTTTGCCGGTTGTAGTTCCTTGCATTGGAATCAATGAACACAATTCTTTGGTAATATTAAATTACCACGTAAAAATATAGCCAGTTGTGCTGTATCGCTAATATCAAAACTCTCATCAAGTGCCAAAGAACAGTATTCAAATTTTGCCGACAAGTAACTCCAAGTAACTACCATTTTATTATAATTAATTTTATAACAATATATTGATGGGAGAAAGTCGATAAAATAAATTCAATTTTAGAAATGTTTAAATGCATAAGTTGAATACACGATCTATACTTTTCTAACCACTTTACCATAACAACAATTATTATATCTAACTTAAGGGAAAAAAGACTCTAGTATGCTTTATTATGTTCTTGGTGCAAGATACTTTTAAAATAATTTAAAATACATCAAAATAATTAAACAAAATACAATAAAATAATTAAAGTTTCAAAAATTAAGATCAAAAAGTATTTTTTTGTTTAATTGTTTTTCAATAGGTTTCTAATTTGTAACACTATACCAAAAATATCGAAAGACGTTACATTAGTATTATTTACTACTACTCAATTAATTATTTTAATATTTATATAAATAATAGTTAATATAATTTATTTTGAATCCTTTAAAAAATCTATTCTATTTTATAGGACCACGAATCTGATATTGAATTAAATGATTCCATCGTGGACGTCATGTTCTTAGCGTTCGGAGCAATTTGCCAGCAAGGATCCAGTGCAGTTCCATTTTCGTTCAACAATAGAATTATTGTACTGCTTCTGTTCATATCGCTCATGTTTCTCTACACTTCGTATTCGGCAAATATCGTGGCATTGTTACAATCGTCTTCTACGAGCATCCAGACACTCGATGATTTACTGAAATCACGTTTGCAAGTGGGAGTAGATGATACCGTCTTCAATCGTTTCTATTTTCCGGTAATCAAGAATTATTATTTTATAGTTTTATTTATCTAGTTCGAACGAAAAGGAAAAGACCTATCTTAAGGTAAGACAGTAATCGTGGACGCAGAGCAGTTGTGGCAAAGACGGAAGATGAGTTTACCGATAAAGCAAATATAATTACAAACAACATTCAGGATTGGATGGGTAGAGAGAGGTCTGAGTTTGTCGCCTAAAAAAACAGAAACTGTATAATTATCCGGAAGAAGGAAACTGAAACCAGGAAAATAAATCATACCAATGAAATTAATTAAATATTAGTGAGTCTTCATAGGTGTAGGAGTCTGACTTTTGCAGCAGAGACCACAACAACTATAAGCAAACTAATACTGAATATTGGTGGATCGAAGTTTAGAAAGAAGTGGTTGCGTAGATTAGTTGTAAATGCTGTATGGCTATATGAGAAAAAGCCACAAAGGTGCAAAGCTACAGAAGAGTACCAGAAAAGGGGAGCAATAAGGATTTACAGCGCATACAGTGCTATATCCCGAAATGCAGTGCAAATAATATTTGCTAGAACTTATTGCTATGGGGAGAAGCGAAAGGCAAAGGGGTGAGAATAAAGAAACTGCTAGAGTTAGTTTAAAAAGTGGCAAAGCTCGAAGAAAGAATTCTGGACTCGTCGACTGATTACAGAAATTGAGCCCTGGATAAATAAAACACGGAGAAACAACATTCCACCTGAGCCAGGCGATTTCTTGCCATGGGTGTTTTGGTAAGTACCTGGACTTTATCGGGAAGAAGGAAGATGGAAAGTGATGAAACTGCGAAGAAAACAATAAACCTGATGGTTAACGAGGAAGCTCGAGGCGGAAGCAGATCTCCAAATAATACTTGAATCAGATACACTAGTTTGTGAAATGTTGAAGGAAGAGTTCAAAGCCAATAACTATACAAATTGGAACTGGATAATTTGAAGAAGTGGAAAAATTGTAGTTGGTGGAATCCCAAAGTAATATAATTCCACTCGAGATTCTTATGCAAGAGTGGTTAAAAAAATAGAAGAAAATAAAAGAATTTAAATTATTGTAAGAAATGTTTGAAAAATTATTTAATACTCACATAAATTATAATAATATCCTAAAAACTGCGTGATAAAAGAAAAAAAGATTTTATGAATTGATATTTCTTCAATTATTACTTATTTCAAGAATGCATCTGATCCAGTTCGAAGGGCTCTCTACTTACAGAAGGTGGCACCGCCCGGACAAACTCCGCATTATTATCAAATAGACGAAGGCGTGAAGACGATGCGTAAAGGTCTTTTCGCCTTCCACGTGGAAACTGGTGCCGGCTATAAGATTGTGGGAGAAACTTTCTTGGAGGACGAAAAATGCGATCTGAGCGAGATTCAATTTCTGCAAGTGCCTGATCCTTGGTTGGCGGTACAAAAGAATTCGTCGTTCAAAGAAATGCTCAAAATCGGGTAAATTTATTTATTATTAATTATATTATCGTATATTAATATCATATAAAATTGTTTGATAGTTTACGAAAGATACATGAAAGCGGAATACAGGATCGTGAAGTGTCTTTGATTTACACAAAGAAACCGGAATGTCTTTCGAGAGGCAGCAGTTTTATTGGAGTGGGAATCGTGGATTGTTATCCAGCGGCTTTGGTTTATGCAAGCGGTATAGCTATAGCATTCATAATTTTTGTTTTGGAACTGATTTATAAAGAATATGTTAATTATAGAGCATATATTGCATGAGTTTTGAAGCATAATTAGACTAATTTTAACTTTAACTTACATGTTAAGTTATTGGCAGTGTTTATTTCTTTTTAAATTAATAATAATAATATTTATAGCAGCAATAAATTACAAAAATTATAAAAAAAACGATAGCATAATAAAAATAAAATAAAACTGTACTGCTTCAAAGGATTATTGACCATTTCTTTTTTCCACCTTTTGCACTTGAAAATGTTGACTATTTTATTAAATGGAGATATGAAGAATATTAGACAATTCGTTCAATTCAGAAGTAACATCTTTTCAATTCCCAAGAAAATTATATTATTACACCAAACAAAAACATACATTTCTTATATTAGATTATTCAAGATGTCTTATTGTCAAGCACAACTTATATTGTCTTTATACAATAGTTATTGTTGCATGTGTGTAGTAATCATTATAAAATGTTCAATTTAAATATTTTATTTTATTCTTAATGTTCATTACGATAAAATATTACAATATTGATTTTTTTATGAATGTAAATATATCAATTTGATAAACTAAAATTTATTTTATACGTCAAAAAAAAAACAAACTACTTATTTGTACATTATATTTTTTTATTAATAATTAAAATAAATTCAGCAAATATTAAAATATAAGTCTATTATCTTTTAGCATTCGATTACAGATAATTTGAAAATATGCATTTATAATACTTTGATTTGATTGTCAAAAATTAACCAAACTTCACATATCTGTCATTTAAATATAAAAAAGAATCAAATTCGTTTTTATGAGTTAAAATTTACAACCAATCTGTTGTAAGACAGGAAGTTTAAAAATAGATTAATCTACAAATAATAAATATTTAAAGGTAAACCTGCAAAGAGGTTGCAATATTCAATTATAAATGGTATGTTTGCATATTTGTTGTATTAATTTACAACCCCTTAGTAGGATTGAGATGTGAATTGAAGATTTAGTCTTTATATTTTGAGTTTCTAATGTTGCTATAAAAATATAAATCACTTTAAAAGAATTGTATAACTTCTTTGTCATTTTTATTAGCTTTTCTATAATACTTAAAACATGCAGACTTAAAACTATAAAATTAAATGTATGTATTTTTATCTTTTTTTAATTATTTAGATTTTTTAACACGTCCGTCTTTCGATATTTAAAGATTCGATAACGAATTATTTTAGTAAATTAATGTTTAATAAATAGTAAAAGTATGTATGCTTAAAATATTATTTTATGAATATAGAATGAAATAATTATCTTAGATCTAATACAGAAATGTTTATAATTAAATTAATAGTACTTCATCAAGAGCGAAGAAAAATGAAATATCTTGGCGGAAAGACTTAGGTCGATAACCCTTTGGTTACATTTAATGTGCGATCAATAAATATTGTTATTATTATTTATTGAAATATCTTATTCTTATTTTATATATTATTAGGGTAGAAAGCAATAGTCCTTTGCAGGAGCGGAATTTTATTTGATTTTTAATGTATTAAGTTTTTTTTATTATTTATTGCTGTAAAATTAATAAAAGGAACTTTTTTATGTAGATTTGAATTTTTTAGATAAATATTTCTATAATCTATTAGTACTAAAAATTAAATTGTATAAATAAATGTACAGAGCAAAGCACAATTTATTATTAATAATTATGTTTCATAATTATTTTTTTTTAAATAATCAGTTACAACTAAAAATGAAAAATAGTTTGAACTACATGTACATATTAAAAAAAAAATAGAATTTCATCAAACAATGAAATTGTTACTAAACATACTTTTAAGTTTCCATATAATATTATTTCTTAAATTATAAAAATCTCATAAATACACTTTATAAAATACATAATATAAAAGAAAGCATTTTGTAAAATATTTATATTTTTAAAAAAAAAGTGTAATATCTCACGGTACTTAATAAATATGTATTGCATTTATCTATTGAGAGACAGTAAAATACAAACTTAAATTATAATCTCATATTTCCAAAGATTTATCAACTTGTGTTTTATTTATCAAGTTTTGTTGGATACACCATAGTCACGGTTTAACAACTTTAATATCTATAGTCTTTTGAGACCAACCTTAAAATATTTTCTGAAATTATTTAAATTTAGGACGGAAATATAATTGCTGTTATAATAAATAATTTAGTATTGTAATAATTGTACACTAATAAATTGAACAAAAAAAAAATGTCTAAAAAATCATAATAAAATTAAAAATCAAATAAATTTTATAAACGAATTAGAAGCTGATTGTAATCGAAAAAATACCTTTATTTTCAACAAATGTCAAGTTTGTATTACAGCAAACTCTTCTAGTCTTACTGTAGGTAACATAATAAATCAACATACAGACAATTTTAAAAACATAAAATCAATGATGATGAAATAATATTTTCTAATAAATTTCGCAGGTACAATTTTTTAAATTTTCAATTATAGATTAATTTCGATATAAGTAAAGAAATAGGTTTTTATATATGTATTGTAAAATAAGGGTAATAGTAAAATAATCATGTTAATATAATAAAAAAGATCATTAAGTTGTTTACGTAAGGTCGTTTTGTCATAAAACCCCCACTCCTCAAGTTAACAGTGGTAAAGGGGCTGCAGATAAGTATAAATATGTAAACAATTTTTGCAACCATATCAGTCGCAATTGATATTCAGTACAATTGGAAGTCTACTAAATATAATGGAAACTTTTAATATTGAAGAATATATTCCCAGACCAAGATGCAACACGTGGCCGCTGCAGCAACAGCAAAGTAACAACGACAGAGTGGTCCAGAAGCCGAAGAGCGGAGGTCGTAAAAATCCATGGGGTAACCAAAGTTATGCTGATCTAATAACTCAAGCTATATATTCATCACCAGAACGTCGCATGACTTTGGCTCAGATCTACGGATGGATCATAGAAAATGTGCCTTATTTTAGCGAAAGGACGGACAACAAGTCTTCGGCTGGGTGGAAGAATTCGGTAAGACACAATTTGTCTCTGCATAATCGTTTCGTGAAGACGCAGAATGATGTGCAAGGGAGGCCTTCCTGGTGGATGATTAACCCATCATCGCCAAAGACGAAAACCAGGAAGCGTGCAGCTTCTCTCAGTAACAACTGAGTACAAGACCGAAAGTGAAGCGTGGAATCGATCAAATGACAATTAATATAGATTATATCAAGAACTATTTACAATCTTCTGATGCTTTTGGTGATCTCTCCCTTGATTGCTACATGCAACAACAGCCAATAGAACAGAGTTGTCATCACCAAGTAGCATCCGATACTAATAGTGTTCATCAACAAATTGATGAATCGGAAAATATTCAAGAATATTTTGCCAATTTCAATATAGTCTCGCAAGAAAATGATAATCATACGATGTTTGATCAGCATCAGTTGGAGACTTTGAATGATATACAAGAGATTATCTATAGGGATCAGAACTCATCGTATTTTCAGTTATAACAAGACTGTGTTATAGATTATTATTAATTTTTATTTATCAATTTTATAAATTATTGTTATGTATATATTAATTATAATAAAATATCAAATTTATATATTTTTTATACTTTGTTAATTGATACAATATATAATATTTAATTATTTTATTTACTATGTTACAATTATTAAACTTGAATAAAAAATATATAATTTACTTAATAAATAATTATAATATTTATTCCAATAAAATTATTTGTTAAATAATACTCACATTTTGACTATTGCATGACATTTTAAGTTCTCTTAGCTCGTTTGAATAATTGCGTAATAAATGTAATTCAAACCTCACAATATTATAGCATAATAAATATATATTTTTTAGATACTACATAAAGTTACGAGATTTTAATAAAGCTTAAAACAATATTTAAAATAAAAATTATTTGCATTTTTTCAATTTCGCACTTCCAACAAAACAATGAAGGTTTAGGGATACGATGAAAACAATTACATAATTACATTTTCATTACGATTATGTCATGTATAGTCTGAGTATTATCTGCAGGAGATACAAAGAGGCTTAACTTTTTTTTTTTCAAGATAATATATATTTTTTATGAAAAATCCATGCAACAGGTATGATTATATTTAATAATATTTAAATGTGAATTAGTAGCCTAAGTTATTAATTCGTTATAATCCTGCCAAGAGTTTGTAGATAAATATCATAAGGTGAATGGTCTTTACAAACATACCAATTTAATCATAATATTTTTTATAGCTCTTAACTAAAGTCATCTGATTTACTGTATCTAAAGATGAGTTTTTCGATAACGTATCATGTTGCTTTTCTTTGTATCGACACTCGCTATTTTAATATTACATAATTTTTAAAGATACTACTACATGAGACTATTCAAAGTTAAATGCTGTATCTTTTGGGTTCTTCGGAAAATAATTTCCAAACAGAGGACTTAATTGTATTTTTTTTATAACAGCAAGGTTTGTTTGCAAAAAAGTTCGATTGATTTTACGCCGTAGTTTTTGTAGGTACCCTTTCAAATATGGAAAGTGAAAAAGAGCATTTTCGGCATATTTTACTTTTTTACTATCAAAAAGGTAAAACTGTGTATGGAGAATATGGCCAAAACTGGTTTGCAAAATTTTGATCCAGCAATTAGGAAGAACATAATAGAATCTCTAAATTGCAGTTGTGATATGCTTGGAACAAGGGACCACATTTTTTGAATGTCCCATGAACAGTGAAGCAACTAAAACACTCAAGAAAAAATTCATAGTACTAAAAGTAGAATTACCAACGTCCACAAATTCCCTATTAATATCCGAGAATCCAGATTTATAAGGCCATACTAAGATTTCAAAAAAGAGCTCAATGTTATATATAGGGTTCTGTAAATCAAGCATTTTAATTTTTAGCTGACTTTTAGTATTTATATTAATTACTGTTTCCTATTATATCACACTTGTCATAAAAAGGACACGTTATTTTTTTATACATTTTAATCAGTTATGTTATAGTTATCATTAAATTTTACCTTGTTTATCTAATGTATTTCTTATGTATTATTTGATGTGTTGGAATAACTAAAAAATATATTTTTCGAATTTAGAAATAATTGTTTTTTTTTATAATTCCAGCAATCTATTCCTGTGAATAATGAGCTGCATGACTGACAATATTCAACAGGTAATTCAATGATTGGTCCAGCAACCATACCTCACTTTGGACACCCTTTTCTCACTCATTTCATTCACTTATTGAAACCGGTTTGAAATAAGATAATTAAAATGTTATTTTATTAATTAATATTTTCTCATGAAATATTATCCTTATAATTATTTCACACAAATAAAATAATTTTCTATAGATTTAAAAACATTGTTATAAAATAGATAGGTTATAAAGAGATTTATATATTGAAATAATAAATATTTAAATGCAAAACAGATTCAATATTCAATTTTAAATGATATGTTTGCATATTTTTTGTATTAATTTACAACCCCTTAGCAGGATTGGGGTATGAAGTACTTAATATTTTGAGTTTCTAATGTTGTCATAAAAATATAAATCACTTTAAAAGGATTGCCCAACTTCTTTGTCATTTTTATGAGCTTTTCTATAATACCTAAAACACGCAGCTTAAACCAGTAAAATTAAATCTATGCATTTTTAACTTTTTTTTAATTATTTAGATTTGTGAGCGAGTCCGTCTTTTAAATCTAAATATTTGATAACGAATTATTTTCGTAAATTAATTTATAATAAATAGTGAAAGTATGTATGTTTTTATATTATTTTATTAATATAGAATGAAATAATTATCTTAGATCTAATACAGAAATGATACGAAGTTTATAATTAAATTAATATTACTTCATCAAAACTGTAGAAAAATTAAATATCTTATTCTAATTCTATATATTATTAGGGTAGAAAGCAACAGTTATTTGTAGCAGCAAAATTTTATTTTATTTTTAATATATTAAGTTTTATTTATTAATTATTGCTGCAATAAATATAATTATTATATTATTAATAAAATTAATAAAAGGAACTTTTTTATATAGATTTTATTTTTGTAGATAAATGTTTCTATAGTCTATTAGTACTAAAAATCAAATTGTGTAAATAAATTCACACAGCAAAGCACAATTTATTATTAATAATTAAACTTCATAATTAATTAAAAAAATATAATCAGTTACAACTGAAAATAAAAAATAATTTGAACTATAAGTAGACATAAAAAAAAATGGAATTTCATCAAATAATGAAATTGGTACTAAACATATTTTTTATAGACAATGCAAGATATAAAGTATTTTTTTATAATATTATATCTTAAATTATACAAATCTCGGAACTACACTTTATATAATATATATTATAAAAGTCACGTCACAATATGTCACGTTACTTAATAAATATTTATTACATTTATCTATTGAGAGAGTAACATAATGGATATTATAATGTTATCCAAACTTGAATTATAATTTAATATTTCCAAAGATTTTTTCAACTTGTGTTTTATTTATCAAGTTTTGTCGGTTTCATAATAGGTATGACTTATCAGATTTAATGTCTATAGTCTTTAAAAGTTTTATCAAAGATTATTCCAATTTAGGACGGAAATACTTAGGTTCCAATTGTTGTTATAAAAAATATTTTTACTAGTTAATAATTTTAAGTATTATAATAGTTGTGTATAAATAAATTGAACAAAAGAAACTTAACTAAAAAATCATAATAAAATTAAAAACCAAATAAGTTTTATAAAAAGCATTCAACAAAGGCCAAGTTTGCTTTAAAAAAAAAACTCTTCTATTTGCGGTTTGAAATTTTATATAGAGACTTACTATGGGTAACATAATATGAAAAATTATTTTTTAATAAATTTCTCTGGTATAATTTTTTAAATTATCAATTACCACCATATTCATACCCATCTTATTCTCCAGATCTGTAACCTTCTAATTATTATTTATTCTGGTCTCTATATTTTTTATTTAGATGGTAAAAACTTTACTTCAAATGAGGAGGTCAAAATCACCAGGAACAATTTTTTGCCACCAAAGAACAAAAGCGTGGAATCATGCTACTGCCAGGAAGATGGAAAAAGATATTGGACCAGAATGGACATAATTTAATTAAATAAAATATGTATTCACCATAAGAAAATCGTCTTTCATTTTCATAAAAAAAACGAAATTACTTTCCGAACAAGTATTGTATCCAATAATTATTTAGTATAAGATTCAAGTAATGATGTATTTTGCCTTACGGAGCATCGGTTATTATAAAATGTATTTTCTTTTATAATTAATAAATTAAATAAGTAGAAACGATATTTATAATACTTTATTTATATTACAAGTCAACATTCATCTTGATGTCTTTGAATATTAGAAAGTCATGTTGGTAAACATAAGTATTATACAAGTAATAAGCAAAGTGTAAATAAAAAATAGAACTATATTTGTTAATCTAGATTTTTGTTATTTAAAATAGTCTGCGTCGATTAACATCTTTTATTAAATTAAAACCTAAACATAAAACAATATTTTGTCCTTTTAAAAGGATAAACAGCAAGTTATGCGATACCTACATGCTAAAATACGTGAGGAGGAACAAATTAATGAAATTTTAAAGAAAGGATGTACTTTGGTTGGAATCCCAAAATAGGAATCCAACCATGGTTCAAGAGACTGGGTTTTAAATGTAAAGGAGATGTGTTATGAAGATTGCGTTCTGGACATCTCATAAGATTAAGGTATTATTTTATCAATTAATATATGTTTTCTCAGTTATTTATTATATTTTTATATTTTTTAGCAAAGAGGTTGCAATTTCTCTGCAAAGAGGTTGCAATATTCAATTGTAAATGGTATGTTTGCATATTTGTTGTATAAATTTACAACCCCTTAGCATGATTGGGGTATGAATATGTAGTACTTATTATTTTGAGTTTCTAATGTTGTCATAAAAATATAAATCACTTTATTAGGATATTGATATTTTTATGAGCTTTTTAACTTAAAACGCGCAGTTAAACCTATAAAATGAAATGTATGTATTTTTAAAATTTTTTTTTTCATTATTTATATTTAAAGATTGAAAAACGATTTATTTTAGTAAATTAATGTTTAATAAATATTAAAAGCATGTATTTTTATAATATTTTATGAATATAGAATGAAATAATTATCTTAGGACGGAAATACTTACGGTCAATAGCTGTATTCCAATTGCTGTTATAATAAATAATTTCGCTAATTACTAATATTAAGTATTGTAATAGTTCATAAATAAATAAATAAAATTAAAAACCAAATACGTTTTATAAATAGTATTTTTATTTTTTTATAAAGTCAAAACTAAAACTTAATGTCTCAAATAGAAATAGATTGTGGAAATAAATATATAAGGAAAATCTGAAAAATACATTTATTTGCAACAAATTCCGAGTATTTTTTACATCAAACTCTTCTATTTGCGGATTGAAATATTATATAGAGACTTACTATAGATAACATAACAATATAGAAACAATTTTAAAATCACAAAACCAATGTTGATGAAAAAATATTTTTTAATAAATTTCTCAGGTATAATTTTTTAAATTTTCAATTAGAGATTAATTTCGATACAAGTAATGAATTAGATTTTTATATATGTATTGTAAAATAAGGGTAATAATAAAATAATCATGTTAATATAATAAAAAAGTCATTAAGTTGTTTACGTAAGGTCGTCTTGTCATAAAACCCCCACTCCTCCAGTTAACAGTACTAAAGGGGCTGCAGATAAGTATAAGTATGTGCACAATTTTTGCAACCATATCAGTCGCAATTGACAAATTCAGTACAATTGGAAGTCTACTAAATATAATGGAAACTTTTAATATTGAAGAATACATTCCTAGACCAAGATGCAACACGTGGCCGCTGCAGCAACAGCAAAGTAACAACAACAGAGTGGTCCAGAAGCCGAAGAGCGGAGGTCGCCAAAATCCATGGGGTAACCAAAGTTATGCTGAGCTTATAACTCAGGCTATAACTTCTTCACCGGAACGTCGCATGACTTTGTCGCAGATCTACGGATGGATCATAGAAAATGTGCCTTATTTCAGCGAAAGGACGGACAACAAGTCTTCGGCTGGTTGGAAGAATTCGGTAAGACACAATTTATCTCTGCATAGCCGTTTCATGAAGACGCAGAATGATGTGCAAGGGAGGCCTTCCTGGTGGATGATTAACCCATCATCGCCAAATACGAAAACCAGGAAGCGCGCAGCTTCTCTCAGTAACAATTGTGAGGGTACAAGACTGAAAGTGAAGCGTGGAATCGATCAAATGGCAATTAATATACAGTATATCAAGAACTATTTACAATCTACTGATGCTTTTGGTGATTTCTCCCTGGATTGCTACATGCAACAACAGCCAATAGAACAGAGTTGTCATCACCAAGTAGCATCTGAAACTAATAGGGTTCATCAACAAATTGATGAATCGGAAAATATTCAAGAATATTTTGCCAATTTCAATATAGTCTCACAAGAAAATGATAATCATACGATGTTTGATCAGCATCAGTTGGAGACTTTGAATGATATACAAGAGATTATCAATAGGGAGCAAAACTCATCGTATTTTCAGTTATAACAAGACTGTGTTGTAGAATGTTATTAATTTTTATTTATCAATTTTATAAATTATTGTTATGTATATATTAATTATAATAAAATATCAAATTTATATATTTCGTTAATTATTGATGCAATATATAATATTTATTTAATTTATTTAGTATGTGCAATTTATTAAACTGCAATAAAAAAATATATATTTAATTTAATAAATAATTATAATAATTATTCCAATAAAATTATTTGTTTATTTAATGTTAATAGTTATTAATACGTACATTTTGAGTATTGTATAACATTTTAAGTTGTCTTAGCTCGTTTGAATAATTGCGTAATAAATGTAATGCAATCCTCGCAATATTAAATATGAAAAAAAACATTAATTCAACATAATCTTGCCAAGAGTTTGTAGATGAAAATAATAAGGTCTTTACGTACCAATTGATTATTGCAATTCCTCAATATTTTTTACATCTCTTAACTAAAGTCATCTGATTTACTATTTCTAAACATGAGTTTTTCGATAACGTATCATGTTTCTTTACTTTGTATCGACACCCGCTTTTTTAATATTACATAATTCTTATAGCATAAACATAGAATATAAGGCTAAGTGGACATAAATGACTTTAAATTTAGAAAAAAAGTCTTCCATATACAAAATATGATTTTTAACTCTTATATTTTATCGACCAGCAAAAGTAAAAAATACTATTTTATACAATTTGTATGTATTTTAAGATTCCTTAAATTAAACCGATTATCCAATTAATCACATTATTTATAAATGAACATTGGCTTTAATTTGGGCCAAATTAGCAAACTCTGAATATTATCAATTGAATATCTATTTATTTTATAAATAGTTATATTATAATGCAATCAAATTTATATTGGCATGAGGGCATGAGGGTTTACTCTACAAGCTAAAAAAGTGCCTCCCAAACGTATACTACGACATCTTCAAATCCTACTTGACGGGAAGGATGTTCCAAGTAAAATTTAAGGACGAAATAACATCTTTGAGACCAATACGATCCGGTGTACCACAGGGAAGTGTGTCAGGACCCCTACTGTATGTAATTTTACAGCTGACTTACCAACGACTCAGCAGGTAACAGTCGCTACCTTTGCGGATGATACTGCAATTCTTGCATCCCATGCTGACCCAATACACGCCTCAAGCCTCTTGCAGGAAAGTCTAGGCAATATACAACAGTGGTTGAAAAGGTGGAGGATAAAGGCAAATGAAACAAAATCCACACATGTCACTTTCACAATGCGTAGAAAAACATGCCCACCCGTCTTTCTAAATGACACCCCGCTGCCGCAAGCTGAGGAAGCCAAGTACCTGGGAATATACTTAGACCATCGCCTCACTTGGAAAAAACATGTGAAGACAAAGAGGAAACAACTGACACTCCAATACAGTAATATGTACTAGTTATTGGGAAGAAACTCGGAGTTGTCTATTGAAAATCAAATCCTGATATATAAAGCCATCCTAAAGCCAATATGGACATATGGAATTCAATTGTGGGGGTCAGCCTGCAACACGACAATTGAGTTAATTCAAAGATACCAATCAAAGACACTGAGGTCGATCATGAACGCACCATGGTACTCTACGAATGCAGAAATCCACTTATTTACAGACACCAACCTGGTTAAGAATGAAATCAAAAAATCAAGCACAAAATACTATCATAGACTTGAAGATCACCCTAACCACCTAGCAGTAGGGTTAACCGACACATTCAAACTTCGCCGGAGACTGAAGCGTTACAAGCCTGAAGATCTGCAAAACCGGTTTCAATAAGTGAATGAAATGAGTGAGAAAAGGGTGTCCGAAGTGAGGGATGGTTGCTGAATCAATCCTTGAATTACCTGTTGAATATTGTCAGTCATGCAGCTCATTATCCATAGGGATAGATTGCTGGAATTATAATAATAAAAAAAAAAATATAATAGTGAATAAAGTACTAAATATTTAATAAAAAATATTATGCACATTTTTAATTCACACATTGAAAGATTCGACTTGTTGTGTTCTATTTCATTTCCTATTGATAATCTTTTGGATATCATTTAAATTAATGCAATTGTTCCTCATCATTTGCAATAAATGATTTGTATCCAATTTCAACTTACAATGTTCAGTTATTGTCAGAGTTTATTTAATTTTTAAATTATTTATTCATTTTTCCGTTTAAATAAAAACAATTTTGCACTTGGAAATCTTGACTATTTTCTATATTAGTTCAATTCGGATTTACCGCTCGAATTAATCACTTACAGACATCATTTTAAATATTAAAACAAGATGACAAAATTTATGTGAGAAATAAAATAATGTACGAAAGAAAGAAATTTGAAAATCAGTTTTGAATAGAAATTTGCAGGAAAGAAAATATAATTTTATAAAAAAATTTAAATTATTTCATACGAAAAATGTAATCCTAAGTAATATCTTGTCAGTTCTTTCTAATGATTGTCCAAAGGAGGCAGTTTATTTAACTAATTTGTTTAATAAATTTAATTAAATAAATCTGAATTTATTCCAAACAAAAAATTATACAACTTATATTAGTTGATTCAAGATGTCTTATTTACAAGAACAACTTATTTTGTTTGTTTATGTAATACATTCCTCTTTCTTCTTTATAAAACACCACCTGTATTCCCATTTATCATATAAAGAGCACAATTTTGCCAGTTTCTGTCGCATATTAAATAGTTCATAGTAACACCAAGTTAAAACATGAAACATTAAGACATGAAACAATATGAGTTTCATGAGAAATGTTTTACTAGCACCTGTATTTTTGTTGCATGAGTCGGTCCAACCGATTCTGTAGAGATGCGATGGTACGAGACAATATCCAGACCTAAACCTGTAGAAGATGGAAATAAAAAGCTTTATTGAACCAAGGATTAGATAAAACAGCGTTGATCATATTGAAATTATTTTTATTTTTTCGTTTATTAATTTTGGACATGTCTAAAATGTAACAAATAGTTATTAGATATATTTTCTTTCATTAACAAATATTTAATTTGAATGTTTATAAAAACATGAACTAAAAACTGTATCAGGAATATTACATGGAACATAATGCACTTATCAATTAAAAATATATCAAATTGTGCGGTTAAGTTTTATTCATAGTATACGACGAAAAAATACGTATAATTATTATCTAATAGAGTAATATTAAAAAAAGGGCAGAAATACTATGCTCGATAGATCTTTGGCTCTCAATGGACCAAGAAAGATTTTTAAATAATGAAATAAATGTATGATATCTTAACAATACTAAGAGGGTACATGAAAGTATAAGTATAAGAAAGTAAACATTTGTTGCAAACATTTCAGTCGCGATTCATAATTTGTTTTGTGGATATTGTTGAAAGTTGATTAAATGTAATGGAGGCTCTTAACATTCCCAGACCAAGTTACATATACTTCTGTATATTCATCACCAAAACGTCGCAGATCTACCGGTGATTAATGAAGACGCAGAATGATGTAGGAGAGAGGCCTTCCTGGTAGATGATATTCCATCATCGCTAAAAACGAAGATCAGAAGATGCACAACTTATGTCATTAATAATTGTGAAGGTATTACACTTAAAGCGAAGTGTAGAATCGAATCAGTTACAATTAATTTAGAACAAATCAAGAACTATTTGCAAGCTAATGATGATTCTGGTTATTTTACACGTGATTAAAAGCAGAAAGCGCTAAATACTAGTGATATTTGTCAATACGAAACAATACGAAATAAATTTTATATGACTAGTGATATTTTATTGATTTCTTTATTGAAAATATAATATTTTTATATAAATTAATTATTTATTTCTATATTATATTTTTTATTGATAATAAAAATAAATATTAAAAAATGAGTCTATTAGTTTCTTTTAACACTCGTTTACAGATAATTTGAAAATATGCATTTTTAATACTTTGATTTAATTTTCAAAAAAAAAATTAGATTCATAATATTAGCTAATTTTGCTAGCTCATTTTAAAAGGATTGCACAACTTCTTTGTCATTTTTATGAGCTTTTCTATAATACTTAAAACACGCAGACTTAAACCTGTAAAATTAAATGTATGTATTTTTAATTTTTTATTTAACTTTTTTTAATTATTTAGATTTTTGAGCAAATCCGTCTTTCGATATCTAAAGATTCTAAAACGAATTATTTTATTAAATTAATGTATAATAAACAGTGAAAGTATGTATGTTTTTATATTATTTTATGAATACAAAATGAAATAATTATCATACGAAGTTTATAATAAAATTAATAGTATTTCAACAAGATTGGAGAAAACATACTATTGTTATTCTATATATTATTAAGGTAGAAAAATATAGTCCTTTGAAGCAACGGAATTTTATTGCTGCAATAAATATTATTATTACATTCTATTTTTTTACTACAAACTAAAAATCAAAAACAATTTATTATTAATAATTATACTTCATAATTAATTTTAAAAAAAAATGAACATGCAATTAAAAATAATTTGAACAATATGTAGATATTACTAAAAAATAAATTTAATCAAATACTGAAATTGGTACTAAAAAAATTCTGTATGCAAGATATTTCCATATAAGATTGTTCTTTGAATTATACAAATCTCGTAAATACACTTTATAAAATACATAATATAAAGGAAAGCATTTTGCTAAATACCTATGATATTTTTTTAAATATTAAAATTTTTTTTTCCCCTTTTTATTCAAGCAATCTGTTATTATTTAAAAAAAAATAAACAATAAAAAAAACAATAAGCTTGATGTTTGACGTAAATGAATATAAATAAATTAAGTAATAAAGGATTGACCCAGTGACCTTTAAATATGTCTTATCACGTAATCACAAATCACCACACATCAAATGAAACGATTTGGTAGGTCCTGCGGCTTAAACCTCTTCAGTCTTCTAAGATCATTCCTAGCGATCTTCAAGGCTATTTGTTTCCTTTTTTAGCAATATGTACCTTCCAAGTCATACGCCTATCCAGATGAATGCCCAGATACTTGGCCTCATCATTCTGTGGCAAGATACAATTATTAAGAGTAACAGGTGGGCACTTCACTTCATTGACTCGAATCCTCCATTTCCTGAGCCAACACAGTATATCATCCAAGCTAACTTGGAGCAGTCGGGAAGCAGTTGTTGGATTGTTGTATGTATGTATTACATTATTCTATTGAGAGAGTAATATAATGAATATCTTTAATTATCCAAAGATGGACTTGTTTAAAAATCTAAATAATTAAAAAAAATAAATAAAAAGTTAAAAATACATATATTTAATATTATACAAATTTATTATGTTATGTCGCTTATACAATAGTCACGGTTTAACAATTTTAATATCTATAGGCTCTTCAGACTTACCTTAAAGATTTTATCTGAGATTATTTAAATTTAGGACAGAAATACTTACGGTCAATAGCTGTATTCCAATTGCTGTTATAATTACACTAAATAATAATATTAAGTATTGTAATAGTTGTACATAAATAAATTAAACAAAAAAAAAACTTAAGTAAAAAATCAAAATATTTTTTTTTTATAAAGTTCAAACTTAATGTGTCAAATAGAGATAGACTGTGTAAATAAATATATAAAAAAATTAGCAATCAACAAATTAGAAGTTGGTTGTAATTGGAAAAATACATTTATTTGCAGCAAATGCCAAGTTTTCTTTACATCAAACTCTTCTATTTGCGGATTGAAATAGAGACTTACTATAGATAACATAACAATATAGAAATAATTTTAAAATCACAACATCAATGATAATGAAAAAATATTTTTTAATAAATTTCTAAGGTATAATTTTTAAAATTTTCAATTAGGGATGATTTTCGAGACATGTAAAGAAATAGACTTTTATAAATGAATTGTAAAATAAGGTTAATAGTAAAATAATCATGTTATTATAATAAAAAGGTCATTAAGTTGTTTACGTAACGTCGTTTTGTCATAAAACCCCCACTCCTCAAGTTAACAGTACTGAAGGGGCTGCAGATAAGTATAAATATGTAAACAATTTTTGCAACCCCATCAGTCGCAATTGATAATTTAGTACAATTTGAAGTCTACTAAATATAATGGAAACTTTTAACATTGAAGAATACATTCCTAGACCAAGATGCAATACGTGGCCGCTGCAGCAACAGCAAAGTAACAACGACAGAGTGGTCCAGAAGCCGAAGAGTGGAGGTCGTAAAAATCCATGGGGTAACCAAAGTTATGCTGATCTAATAACTCAGGCTATATCTTCTTCACCGAAACTTCGCATGACTTTGGCCCAGATCTACGGATGGATCATAGAAAATGTGCCTTATTTTAGCGAAAGGACGGACAACAAGTCTTCGGCTGGTTGGAAGAATTCGGTAAGGCACAATTTGTCTCTGCATAACCGTTTCATGAAGATGCAGAATGATGTGCAAGGGAGGCCTTCCTGGTGGATGATTAATCCATTATCGCCAAATACGAAAACCAGGAAGCGCGCAGCTTCTCTCAGTAACAATTGTGAGGGTACGAGACCGAAAGTGAAGCGTGGAATCGATCAAATGGCAATTAATATAGATTATATCAAGAACTATTTACAATCTACTGATGCTTTTGGTGATTTCTCCCTGGATTGCTACATGCAACAACAGCCAATAGAACAGAGTTGTCATCACCAAGTAGCATCTGATACTAATAGGGTTCATCAACAAATTGATAAATCGGAAAATATTCAAGAATATTTTGCCAATTTCAATATAGTCTCGCAACAAAATGATAATCATACAATGTTTGATCAGCAACAATTGAAAACATTAAATGACATACAAGAAATTATCGATAGGGATCAGAACTTATCGTTTTTTCAGTTATAACAAGACTGTGTGACAAAGTACAAAGTATTGTTTCATAAATGTTTGTTATATATTAATTATAATAAAATATAAAATTGTTATCTTTTTATGTAACTTATTTATTATGAATAACTAAATAATTATAATATTTATTATTTAACCCTTTGCACTCGTGAATATGTTCTTATGTGATTCCACTCTACTCGGGCTATTATTTCATCTACTTATCTCTCAACTCGGAATTTTTTTTTACATGCGATTTTTTTAAAAATGTGCTAAAATTGCGTAGTAGATACACTTAGTGTAAAACAAAATAAAAATATGGAAAAAAATATATTGTTTTAGAAAAAAAAAACAAAAATCACTCAATTTAAAAAAAAAAAATTTTGCACAGATGCTTATTCAATTTAAACACAATAATTTATTACTATTATAACATGAAAAATAATTTTTTTTTTTGTCATATTTTTATTTACATATTACTTATTATTATATTATTACCATTCGTGTTGAACATTAAGTAAATCTGGTGGCGATTGACATTTTTTTTTTTTGGATAAAATTTCCCAATGGAAGTTTTACCATTTTTTATTGATGATATTTTTTGTACAAATTATTTCAATTTGTTGGTTTGGCTGTTGTGTATTTATGGCTAATAGTCATTCGTAATTGAAGCGCTGCGATCACTATTCTCTTTCTCTGTGTATCTGCTGCTATCCTTAACTATGCTATTACAACCATCACAACATTTTATTTGACCCAAAGGGCCTTGCTTGGCTGCGAATCGAACCCGCACTCACAAGATCGTGAGGCGACTCTAACCATTCGGCTATGAGTCGCCTGAAAAATAATTAAATTAAAAAAAACTTGAAAAACACTAAATAAAAAAATAAAAGTTTACAAAAATAATAAATCTTGAAGAGCGAGAAACACAAATTAAATAAATTTATACAAAAGTAAAAAAAAATACGTTTTATAATGTTGTTGTGTTCGAAGCAGTCACCAATATGTAGTCCAGGCTTACGGGTGCAAGTGTCACAAATGTACCTAGTGCGAGTACCTAGCACAGTCTTTTTTCTTCTCATCATTTTGGCATAAAATATGTAGTTTACCATTTAGTCGCTCTGCTGTATTTACAGATGATGGTCTGCTCGTCAACAAACTTTAGATGTGTCATTGGTTTTTTGTTTTGGTCACGTTGTGAAATTTTATATAATAAATAAGCATTGACACTGGATAATTCGAGTCCCCAGAAAAATAACTTTCGCCATCATTTCAATGGTTTCCTCAGGAAACAGTATGACGCTGAATAAGTGTCTGCGCGGCCGACACCTCCCATAAATATATTGTAATTGACCAATACATTTGGCTTATTTACAACTTGTAAGTTACCTCCACGTACTCTTCTGTTGATAGGCTATGTTCCTGAAATATCCCAGGAACTAAGTTTAGTAACGATCCTTTTATCTTTCCATGCCAATAACATCAAATTACCTGATCTGCATGCAAATGTGTTATCTTCGGCAAATGTTGTTTTTTTGATAGAATCAGGTATAAATTTGTGGTTGATTTGAATAGTACCTGTCAAATGAACAACAACAAATATGTAACACAATCCTTGTACTTATAGGTAGGTCAGGTCTCAGGTTTTTTTGACATCCTTTGATACAGGTCGAAAACAAGTTATTTTCCCTATGATCATCTGGGAACATGTTAGTGATGTGTGGTTTGAATATTTATTTCAGTTTCTTTAGTCTTATGACTCAGCTCAAGAAAGGCACGTGAAGTGAGCCCAGAAGATCAGCAACGTTAGTCTGCTACTGTCATCTTTGGTATTTTGTGACGGTGACTTGCATCTTTGTCGTAGTCCACTGCGTTCCTGAACAGAGGATTCATGTGTTGCGAAGCAGAAGCGAAGACTTTCTCTGCAACTTTCTTCATGGCTTCTGAGATGGTAGGAATGTTAGCCTCTCGATGAAGCTGCCTGTTACTGATATAGATGGATCCCTGAGGCATACCGGATCTGAGGGCGCGAGCCCTTCGTGCCACACTTTGTTGAAGGCTTTTGCTATATCCAAGAAGATTGCGCCGGTATGCATCCTCCAGTTAAATCCTTGGGTAATGTACTCAGCAACACGAAGAACCTGTCCCGTGGTGGAGTGACTTTCTCGGAATCCAAACTACTCGTCCGGTATGATGAGGTTTTGGATTTCGTATTCCTTGAGTCTGGAGAGAATCACCTTTTCCGCAACCTTGGCGATCCTCGGAAGCAAGCTGATTGGACGGTAATTCTGCGGTATGTGTCTGTCGTACGTGGTATTCGGAAATAGGACTACATCTGCACATTTCCAGATCTCCGGGAAGTATCGAAGACGGAGTAACGCATTAATGACAGCAACAATGTGCATCACCGGTCTGTGCGGAAGGGCTTTGAACATCACATTGGTTACACCGTCCTTGTCTGAGCAAAATTGTATAAACTTATCCGGTGTTAGCATTCGCCATTTCGTAGGCTTGTTAGGGTTGTAAGTTAAAAAACTAATTTTATCCTTGAATACAACAACAGACTCTTCTACTGATATCACTCTTGACGGAACAAAATGTTCTTTGAACTGTTTGTCCAGATGATCTAAATAGTGGCTGACTTTCCGAGTTCGAGCCCTAAGAGTTCGGTCATTTGGATCGTTTTGATGCAACTGGAGCATCCAAAAAAAATCGTTCCCTTCTAAATATGCTACTAAAGAAAGGTATGTTGGCGTTAAACTGTTGTGACTAATACTCTTGGATATTAGATACGGTTATCGTACCTATATTTAGGACAACCCCAACAAATGCAGTAAACTATTCTACCTCTTCTGTGACATGTGACGTCCTGCCATGGTCCGAAATTACTAGTTTGTGTTATATTCTGGTCTTCTTCATTGCTGCTTGAACTTGATGGTAAAGGCATGGTTCTCTGTCTTTTAGTAATTGTAATATCACTACCACTACTAGAGTCACTTTCTTCACTGATATTACCACTATCTAATCTATCATTTTCAGGCGAGTCAATATAAAATTCATCGTCACTAGTTTACAACTCATTTTCAATTTCATCTTGTAAAAATCTCATGGGCATTTCAAATATTGATTTTACAAAATATAACGAAAAAACACACCGAAGTTTACCCAATCGTGTTAGTTATAAAACTGAGTAATATTCAAAACGCAAAAATGGTGCACATATAATACTGAAGCTTACGATAGCAAGTCTAAAATAAATATCATGTTATCTTTTATTTTTACATAAATATGTACTCAACGAAGCTTTAAGAAAGCAATTTAGAAATATTAGAAATGGGCTTAGGGGATGACAGACCGTCCAACCCGCTATAATGATAAGACATGATATGCCGCCAATACGGCGACATACGAGTGCAACGGTAAAACTCATCTTGCCGCCAATACGGCGACATACGAGCGCAACGGTAAAACGTATCATGCCGCCAATACGGCGACATACGAGTGCAAAGGGTTAATGCTTATCATATTTATTATATTTGTTGAGCTAGTTTTAAAACATTATTGCATAAGAATTTATGCTTTATATTTTATAATTAATTTGAATAATTGCGTAATAAATGTAATAAAACCCTTAATAAAGCAGAAAACAATATTAAATAAAATCATTTACATTATTTATTATAACATTTTTTTCATGCATATAGTTTCTTATTCATTTTTTTATTTCGATACATTATACATACATATGTGTATCTGTTTTTGAATAAATACCACAAAATGATCTAGTTTCTTCAGCACTATATATTTAGTTATATATTCATTCTTATCTTCTAATTTTTGTTTGAATATAAAAATATAATTATTTATATTTTATATTATATACCCAGAGTATAGTTAAACTTCTGCGCCTTATTTATTCATTTATTATGCTTTGAAATTCATTAGACTCATTTTTTTGTCCAACAAATTGTTTCTTTTTACTTATCATTATTACAAATACATTTAAAATAATAAAATTGTAATTGTAATGAAAATGTTTCAAAAAGTGAATATATTTTTAGCTATTTATTAAATATGCTATAAAAAATTGCCAATATTGTTGCTATACCTGTATATATACAGTTTTACTTGATAAAAAAATTAAGTTAAGTTAAACATGGAGAAATTTATGTAATGTTCAATAGAAATAATTACGTAAGTTAAAAACATAGTTTTAAAAAATAATGTAAATATAATTAAAATTTGATTAGGCTTATATTTTAGTTAAATATGATGATCGATTTTTGCAAACATATCATATAAAGTGGAAGATTGTGAAGACATAATTTATAACTGTACAACCGTTTGATGAAGAAGCATAATGATGTGCAAAAATGTATAAATTTAATTACTATTTTTTTTTTTTAAATAATAATAATAATTTTTATGGGCCAGATATACAAAACAAAATTGCTACAATAATAATAATAATTAGGAAAAATGAAAGGAAAATACAAAATAACTGACCAAAGGGCTATCGACCGTAGTCTTTCCGCCTTTTTTTTAAATTATTTATATTTTATTAAATTATATTTATTATTATTACAGATGAAATATTTGGCGTCTTTGAAATAAGTTGAAATTGTTGGCTCTTTTTTGAATAAAACACAGATTATACAAGCAATAATAGAAATTAAAAAGGTAATTAATGAAGAAAGTTATGCAAATATATATATATTTTTTTAAATATGATTTTGTACTTTATTAAAATCTCGCAACTGCATTATAAATATCGTCGAAAATGTGTATAGATTGTGAGGGTTTCATTACATTTATTACTTTTAAAATTAGCTCAACAAATATAAATGTTTGCAAATCAAATAATTACACTTTATGTTTATATAATGTGCTGTATTATGAGTAGACTTTTATTTATATTTTTCTGACTTAGTCTTATGTGCGTATTTTTTTGTTAAATAATTGTAACGTTGTAAGTGAACCCACATCTTGTAGAAGTTGAACCTATATAACTAGACTACACCCTTGTCAGTGTTATAAATTGGCGACAAAGTAAAAGGGTTAAGAAAGAAGTGTGAAGATTATTTAAATTTATTTTAAATCACACGTGGTAGTGTGAACTCTTTTTATCGGTTATTGAAAATATCGGGTCGGAACTGTGGATTATTTTTTTTCTGTTTTATTTTGAAGTATTATTATTTTCTTGTGGATTTATCAATTTTGAATTATTTTTTTTCTCTATATATTTTCGAAATATAATTTTTATTTGCTGCAAAAATAAATATACGCTTACTCGCACAAGATGAATTGAAATACGAGTTAGTAGTCGCGGAGCAAGCGTTCCAGACAAAACAAACTTTCAGCTCTCCTATCTCTAGAAGATAATTAGGATAATTTGAAAATGATAACTTGCTCTTCATTTAACTGGCACAATGGGATGCTCATATACAGCAGAAAGGTAGAGCAGTTAAATGAGTTGATACAGATATTTGATGGCGTCGAAGATTCACAAGCGGCAATGAAAATAGAGACAGTACTGATACATATGAACGGCAGAATGTCGAGATGTCTACAAAGTCAAAAATAATTTCGATTTATAGCAATACAATATAAAGAACGTCTCGATGAATTAGAGTTGATGATAGAAACCAAGAAAATAGCGTTAGAAATGGCCATACACCACTACAAAATGTATGACCTCATGTGATAAAAAGAAGGAAGGTGTAGAAGAAAAGGAAGAAGAAAAACTTGAAGAAATGGATGAAGAAGAAGAGGACAAAGGTGTAAAAAAAGCAGAGGAAGAAGATGAGGAAGAGCAAGCTGAGAAGGAGGCAGAACAGGAGGAAGTGATTAAATTTTTGAAATTTCATTGACGATAGAATTCTGGAATGTGAGAAGCCAAGATCAAAAATCTCGAGAAAGATCTTCTCAATTTTTCTTATCCGGAAAAGGCGTGAAGTAGACGATGGAGAAACAAAAAAAATATTAGAGATAAGGAACGTTCTTGAGCGACTAAAAGGGAGTCGCGAGTTGGCCATCATAGAAGACGGTTCAGGCTGGTAAATAGCAGCGACCAAGAGGTGCAGTCGGCGGTGGTGATCGCATTGATCAGAAGTAATTCCGGATCTGACTGGAAGAATTGTCAGTTTTTCCTAATGTTTCAAAAATTAATTTTAATAAAAGGCTATTGACAATACGACTTTTTGTACAGAAGATAACATAAATTTTAGTTTTTTTAAATTTGCATTCAATGAATTAGAGGCTGTTTGTAATCGGAAAACTCCAATTATTTTCCACAAATACTAAGTTGCAGTCCCCAATCTAACAATACTAAAGGGGCTGCAGATAAGTATAAGTATGTGAACAGCTTTTGCAACCATATCAGTCGCAATTGATAATTCGGTATATTTGGAAGTTGATTATAATGGGGACTTTTTACAATGAAGAATACATTCCCAGACTAAGATGCAACACATGGGCGATACAGCAACAAGGAAGAAATAACCCATTTCGTCCAGAAGACAAAGAGCGATCGTCTTAAAAATCCATGGGGTAACCAAAGTTATGCTGAGCTAATAACTCAAGCTATCTATTCGTAACCAGAAGAAGAATTGGTTGGAAGAATTCGGTAAAACACAATTTATCTCTGCATAACCGTTCCATGAAAACGCAGAATAATATGCAAGAGAAGTATTGCTGTTAGATTATTAATACTTCGTCATGAAATACGAAAACCAGAAGACGTACAGCTTCTCGAATTATGAGTGTACGGAATGGACTGCGAAGCGTAGAATCGATAAAGTTACGACTAATTTACAACAAATCAAGAACTACTTACTTGGGTCATTAGCCTTTATGGAAGGTTAAACGGTCAATCTAATAAACTAAAGTTACCATACCTACAAACATAGCTCACACAAAATAAGTTAGCAAGTAAATTAATATGTGAGATTGACGATACCCTGTGCTGCCTCTCGAGCAGCAGTATCAGCCAAATCGCTGTCACCTATTCCAATATGTGTCAATCCTTGAAGTACGCACAGCGAATCGGAGCAAATTAGAAAAGATTTATTTGGAGATAGATACTGATGATAGACGGTAATGCCCAGGAATAAACATCTCTTCCCAAAGCTATAGTGGGTACACTATTACCGACTGATCCGTCCGTGAATATCAGCAAGGATCCAGTTGTATTGCCAGTGATCTTCTCAAAGATGGACAGATATCCGGAGTTGTAGTCCTCCTGGAAAACCAGTGCATGTCTAGACACATATTAGGATGCAGAGGCCACGTTGGATATTTATAAAACCCGACATGACGAATTCTAGGCAGCCACAATCACAAACCTTTCACGCAACTCACGGTATCGATCAGTGATAGGCCTTGTAGTTGTTGGCCTACGTGCGTACTGTGCTTCAGATTAAACACCATCGCCACTTCGTAACGGAGGAAAAAGTAGTTACGCCTATATACCAAAGGTGGTAATCCCGAGATGCAGTACAGACTCATAGAGACTCATTGCAAACCTGATTCCCTGAGTGTGGAACGTGTCCAGCGATTTCAGAGCAGATTTACGCGCTGAGGAGTACACCATACATCCTGAATAGGACTAAGGCGCGATACAGTGATAGCAGCACGTCAGAGTTTGCACCCCATTTTACATTTAATTATGTTTAATGATTGTATACACTTTAAATTAGCTGCGATATATGGGTTCTAAATATTAGAGTTTTTGTCGAGTGTCATACCAAGGAATTTGATGTGATCTACATATTGTATGGGTGATCCTCTTAGAAAAAGGTAGCGCCAGGTCATATCAAATGGCTTCTCTATATTAAAGAAAACTGCAACCATATGTTTTCTCGATAGAAAAGTATTCTGAGTAGCCTTAACCATGTGGTCAACCGTCAAGTGAATCTCCCGTAGTGTCATGCATAGAGCCATCCGCGAAATTCAAGCCGGTCACCAGCTCCTACATACGCAGCGCAAAATCGGGAGTATAATTTCCATCACTACTTGCAGCCGTGTTAAGCTGTGCAAAAATTGTAGCGAGATCGGTGACGGGACATACTCTATGTCATTCCATCTTTTTAATTATGGGAGCAGCAGACCTTGATGACTTTCCTGACATTTCCAAACATCAGAGACATCGCTCAATTTAAACACGATACAAAGGATCGCCAGCAATTTTCGATTTTTTGAAGGCTGCAAGATTCTCCTCCGTGTGGTATTTTTTGAAACTATTTGAAGCCCTCTTCTTTTCTTGGTTCTACCAAGGTACAGATCATCCAGCAACCCTTCTAGAGGTTCGAGGAATACTCGATTTTGTCGCACGGAAAATACAGTTAGCGAAGTCCCTCACAGATGCATCGACCATATCCGAAAGATCCGGTAGTATCATGTTCATCATGAAAACTTAAAGGTCACCACGAGTGAAGCGGTATCCTTCAATTAATCTTAATTCGTCTAATATCTATGATGTTATTATCTCTTAACTCTTCGTCACTGCAATTCAATAGATCAGGACAGTAATCTTACTATTCTATGTGGGGTAATTTCCATCAGCAGATTGTTGAACATTTTTATTTGTAAAATTCTCTGCGATTGTTCATTACTATTGACTTCCACCAATAAGCCCTCTATTATTTTTGTTATTTTCTTAGTCTCTCCGATAATTCCATACATGGTCTTAGCTATTACGAAAGGACATAACTTATCAAAGATAGTCCCATTAATTTTTTTGACAATCAAGAACCGCGGATGATCTTCCTCTTCGTCAATATCGTAAAATTTCCCTGTTTTTTTTTTTGGAGGCCCTCACTGCGTTTTCTATAGCATTTTTGCTCATTTGGATCCCACGAGTATTCTAAGAAATATATGTCAATTGCAGCAGAGTCGACTTACCACAGCAAGGCAAGTTACAACCGGAGGTAGCCAGGTATCCGGAGGTCACCGTTAAAGACCCACTATCGAGGCTTACTCCTCCAAACAAATAACACAGCTGTGAGCGATAGTGTCTTATCAGTCATCGAGATCACACGAAAACACGTGCGGGCGCTGACTAGTCCACACTGCACTGAACATTTTAGAACATTTTCGAAAATTTAAATCAACATTTTCTTCTGATTCACGATTACTAGAAGAGGTTTTGTTCGGATAATGGAAAACCAAATTTTCTTCTGTTTCGCTACTGCTGGAACAGATGTCGGAGATATCTAGAATGTTCAAAAAATTTAAATCAAATTGTTTTTCTGGTTCTCGATTATAGCAGGATGGTCCTGGTAGTATCTGTCCATCAACTATTGAAAATCAAAAGTTAAATATGTATTTATATCATTTTTTCCTCTTTCGAATTGATCGTCAAATACATGTTTTCTATTTCCGTTGCATATCTCGTTGCAACATATTCGACATTTTTTTTTATTTAATAATAATTTAGTATCCAAGTAGCTTACTCCAATGGAGTACAATGCATAATTAAACGAAATTAAATCCTGAAAAAGAAAAAAATCAGAATTATTAGAGAATATGCTAGAAAACATATATTATTTGTGTGGAAAGTATAAACTTACTCGAATCCATTTTGAAGATTGTTGTAGAATAAACTGTGCTCTTCTCAAACTCACCCACAGTTTAAATATGCTTAAAAAATGATGGGAGTTGCTGCTGAGCTTCTTGGAACTTAAACATGATAACTGAGTGTCTTGGAAACTTCTAAAAGCTCAAATCACGAAGAAGCTATACAATCGTTTAAATAATATTTATGTAAATAAATAATCTATTTTATTTATTTAAATAAATACTTCTTACTGGAATATGTTAATTTTATAGCAGGTAGATAATTAGAATATGTTAATTTTATAGAAGGTAGATTATTGATCATTTTTTATTTACACACATATTGTATTCAATTTGTACCTTTTTCATCTCTTATTGATTTGCACACTATATTTATGTAAAAATTACGTAAACATAACTATAATTTAATCTAATGGAAAAAATAGACAAGTTATAATAATATAATGGTGGAAAGACTGCGGTTAATAGCACTTTATATTTAAACTAACTTTAATTTTGTCTACTACTATAATAATTTATAATACTTTTTACTTTTAATGAATAATTTAGATTTATGATAAAACGATTGAACCACTAATACTTAAGAATACATCTTTTCTTATTAAGTTCCAATACTTTATTAGTACAATATATTTTTGTCATTTATAGTTAAATAAACGTAAATATGAGGATACTTTATTGATAGGATAATGTTTAAAATCTAAGATTCAATATTCTCATTAATTTTGAGTTCAGCCTTAATAGTCTCCTTGCAATATTTCAAAGCTTGCATAAGTTTTGTGATATTTTCGATGATATAATCCAGACTTCCAGTCCAAGTCTCCACTGTCTTTCTATACTTAAGTGTCTCTTTAGTAACATCGTCCATGGACTATACGAGAACCTTCAATATTTTTTGTTCTTAGTTTTGATTTCGTCCCAATATTCGATTTCCATTTTTCCTATCTGGGTTAACCATAACTTCATCACAAAGCATTCACTGGTGCAGAACTCGTATCCAATAAAATAGACATTTTTTTTCGAAAAATGTCCATTTTCATATGCTCTTGCCACTACTAATTTTCATAATATTGAAAGCCGATTCAAAACAGGTTTACATTTTGTTGGAGTTGTCCATCTTCTTAAGTTTTAGTTTGTTTGTGTCTTTATCGCGTTGATATTAATGATTTGTGTTCAGTTTGCTGCAGCTTTTATACTCAAGTTTTCCTTCAAAATAAGAAGTATTTGAGTAATAACGAAAACTGATTAATTTTATTGCCCTATTTTGCAGAATTTTATATCTCAGGTAAATTGTAACATTAACATCAAGAGTTAATAGTTTTATAACCTAAATTTATGTCTCGGATAGATTTGTAAATAGTATAACGTTTGACGCTCTTAAAATACAATTATTTTGTCAAATATTAAATAAATGTTGATTAATGCATACAAAATAGAAATATTTTTAATATAAAATATTATTTCTCAATAACTTTTCTATAAAGTTATAAGAAATGCTCTCAAAAGAATTGTTCTCATAGGAAGAGATCGAAGAAATACTGTCAAAAGAATTGTTCTCATCGGAAGAGATCGAAAAAATGCTATCAAATGAATTGTTCTCATCGGAAGAGATCGAAGAAATGCTCTCAATAGAATTGTTCTTATCGGAAGAGATCGAAAAAATGCTATCAAATGAATTGTTCTCATCGGAAGAGATCGAAGAAATGCTCTCAATAGAATTGTTCTCATCGGAAGAGATCGAAAAAATGCTGTCAAATGAATTGTTCTCATCGGAAGAGATCGAAGAAATACTCTCAGTAGAATTATTCTTATCGGAAGAGATCGAAAAAATGCTGTCAAATGAATTGTTCTCACCGGAAGAGATCGAAGAAATGCTCTCAATAGAATTGTTGTCAAATGAATTGTTCTCATCGAAAGAGATCGAAGAAATGCTCTCAATAGAATTGTTCTTATGGGAAGAGAGCTCAGAACTGTTGTCAGAAGAATCGTTGAAAACATCAAACATGTTATCATTAGAAGAGGTGTCGGTTATATTCAGAATGTTCGAATATTTAAATCATGGTCAGCGTCTTACTGGTACAGGATTTCTGTAGGATGGTCCTGGTACTATCTGATCTGCAGTATCTGGACTATCTAAATATCTGCCCATCAAATATTGATAATCAAATATTAAATATGTGTTTATAATCTTTTTTTGCTTTTTCGAATTGTTCATCTAATTCGACGTTTCTATTTCCGTTGATTATCTCTGCATATTTTAAAAGCGATAGCTAGATCTTCTAAATTGTTTTTCATTGTTCTCATCGGAAGAGATCAAAAAAATGCTCTCAATAGAATTGTTCTCATCGGAAGAGATCGAAGAAATGCTCTCAATAGAATTGTTCTTATCGGAAGAGAGCTCAGAACTGTTGTCAGGAGAATCGTTGAAAACATCAAACATGTTATCATTAGAAGAGGTGTCGGTTATATTCAGAATGTTCGAATATTTAAGTCATGGTCAGCGTCTTACTGGTACAGGATTTCTGTAGGATGGTCCTGGTACTATCTGATCTGCAGTATCTGGACTATCTAAACATTTGCCCATCAAATATTGACAATCATAACCTTTTTTTACTTTTTTGAATTGTTCATCTAATTCGACGTTTCTATTTCCGTTGCTTATCTCTGTATATATTTAAGAATTTAAATATTACAACATAAATCTTGTTGGAAATAAAATAAATTCAAACTAAAAAAAAATAAAAATCAATTTTTTAAAGTAATGTTAATGCATCAAAATGTTGTCTATATTTGAAGATCTTGAGGTAACAAGATCACGATTTTTTTTAAACATTTTATTTAATAATAATAAAATTTCAAAAACTAACAGGGATGTACAATAAAAAATGAAATAAAATGAATATACAAAACATATAATGCAAATGTAGTTAATATTGTCTACGCGTCTAAGCGTTGACATGCTTGACGTAAATGTCTCTGCTCCACTTGATGGCGTCAGAGCACATTAACTTCCACATCAGCGGGACGTGGTGTCGGTTGACGCCGATGCACGTAGGACGGCCTCGTTCTCCGGATCCCAAGGAGCCAACCAGGAACGCGTGGACGTCGGCACTGTAGCTCGTCTCCTCCATGGCCATCCTTCAACTCTGGAGCGCCTCCGGTCCATCCTAGAAGGGGATGGTCACGTCGATGAGGAAAATCTTTTTGGTCTCCTCATTGATGATCTGCAGGTCCGGGCGCAACGTGGAGCGAACCATCATAGGGCACTGGTTTACTTTGATAGTGATGCCTGCCCGCTCCGGAACAACCCTCGCCAACCGGTCCTGCACGGCTTTGTGGTGGATGAACCGCCAATCGCAGAAGCGAGTGTCGAACTCCGTCCTCACGAATTGGCTGCTGGAAGACCACCGCAAACTGGCTCGGAACACCTTCCCCTGGTCCGGCTTCGCCCTCAGGTGATCGGCGTAATCGACGTCCCCGACGACATTCAGCACCAACTGCATATCTTGGGGGTCGACGGTTAGGAGAACCATGTCATTAGAGTACGCCAGCACCGACACCTGTGTCTTATGGATGGGAACTCTACCACCCCTCGTGAGTACCCCTTCTTGTAGATCAGGATAATCTGGCACTCCTTCCATCCGTGGGGCACTCCGTTTGTGGCCAGCACCTAACTTGACTAGAGAACGGTAACGAATTTGGTCCTTACCAGGGGCGGTGTTGGGTATACCACGAAGTCGCTCGGCAACACTTTATACAAAATTCTTAAAATCATTTCGAGGTGGTCCAGGTAAACTCTCCTCACTGATAAAGTTGATAGAATTATCGCTATCATTAAAAGCCACTTAAATTCTAGAAGATGCTCCTTTAAACATTTTTGGCAAAAAATCTTTGTCTGAGCAAGTGGAAATTCAAACTACAGTGGCAATTCTAACTACAATTCCAGCTGAACAATTTCTAGTTGAACAGTTGCTATTCGAATTTTTATTTTTTTTGTCGGGGTATGCAACATTTTTGCAATGTACTTAAACATTGCAAAAATGTTACATACCCCGGGACTATGGAGGACTATCAACTACTTTTGGTGGGATACTGCGGAGGATATCTGACACCTTTTCCAATTCCTCCATAATACCACGTTTTTTTAATATTTTTAAAAATTGAAACTAAAAATATTACAATATACGAAGGTGATCTTTAAGAAATAAAAAAAATGCACTTACGACATGGCCTGTTGTTGGGTAAACGTAACCTCTTATGGAGCTTAAAATATCTATCGAACGGATTCTTTCGCTCCTCCGGCACTGATATCCTGGCGTCTGATAATCCATAGTACTCACAATATAAATTCTCGGATAAATTCGTCATTCTAGACGAAGTTTTCCAATGATTCAGAACATTTTTTTACCTTCTTTGGGATTATTCATTGTATGAAATGAAGTGTGTAGATGAAATGAGTAAACGAAATTTTCAGAAGAAAATACGAAGTAGAAACCCAGACTTTTCTCAACAACTGAATGCCTCATGGTAAAAGGGCTGGGCTCAAATATATTATATTAATTATTAATATTAATTTAATATTATTAATTTAATATTAAATATTAATTTAATATTTTAAACTAAGAAAAGCAATAAAACTTTTCTTAGTTTAAATTTTATTAATTTAATACTTAATTGTTAAAAAATAATATTTCTAATAATTTTCACTATAGTACACAAAAGTATTGTATTTATTTCTGCAAATATTATTTAAATAATTGTATTGCTTCTTCGGCGAGCTTTTAAAAGCTTCCAAGAAACTCAGTTTCCATCTCAGCAGTCTACCTAGCAAAATCAACTCCCACAGTTCTACAATTCTACAACAATTTTCAAAATGGATTCAAGTAAGTTTATACTTTCCACACAAACAACTCGTTGGTATCAATGCAAATTATCCTTGTACTCCATTCCATATGCACAGAATTGTCAGCGTTAACAGAAACGTCGAATTAGATGATGAACAATTCGAAAAAGGAAAAAATGATATAAATACTTATTTTACATTTGATTTCCAATATTTTATGGGCAGATTTCTAGATTTATTTATAATCTGCATTTCCCATTTCAGTTATTATTCTAGCGCAATAGTAATGATTATTTTAAAGAAATTTATTTGATTTACCCACCTCGAAGGTCGGCACTCGAGCGCCTTGTTCATTGACGTGTCCAGGGCGTTCGACTCTGTCTGGCACAGAGGTCTCCTCTTCAAACTTTCCCGTCTAAAACTCCCTCCCTACCTCATCAACATCATAAGAAATATCCTGGAAAATCGATCCCTTAAAGTTAGAATCCGCAATTCCTTCTCCAGATCCTTTTTTCCACTTCAGGGTGTCCCGCAGGGCTCTCCTCTGTCTCCTCTGTTGTATAATCTGTTTTGTTATGACATGTATAGTCCCGATCCCAATTTTTTCAATCCCAACCTATATATTCTCCAATATGCCGATGACACCACTCTGGTCTCACACGCTTCCTCTCTTCAATCCTCCATAATTAACCTCCAAACCCTCCTGTCCTCCACCGTGATATGGTTTCAGAAATGGCGCCTAAAAATAAACCCATCCAAAACAAAACTCCTTGTTCCCTACCACCGCATATCCCCTTCGTCTCCTCATGTTACGGTGGATAATCATAACATTTTCCCATCACCACTCGTTAAATACCTTGGAATCCTTCTTGATCCTAAACTTAACCTCAATTCCCACTCCAAACAACTCAAATCCAAAATTAAAACCAGATCCCGTCATTTCCGTTCCTTAACCTTCCGTAACTCCGAAATATCCATACGGTGCCAAACATCCATTTACAAATCCATTTGCCGTCCCATCCTAGACTACGGTTTCCCACTTCTTTCCCAATGCCGAAATCCCGTCTTAAAAAACCTCTCCGTATCCGAGCGTTCCGCCCTTCGTATCCTCACCAAAATACGACATCCTAATAATCCTCTACACAATCCTCCTAATGATCTCCTTTACTCCAAAACCAAAATAGTCCCTCTCCTTGACCGATACCATTCCCTCTCCTTGAAATTTAAATCCAAGGATTCCAACATCGCCTCCCTCTCTAAATTTTGTGCCCCTCGAAATCCAAATATCCTTCCCAAATTTAAATATCCCACATTAACCCTGTTCCAATACCTAATGTCCCTTGATTGAAACCCCTCCTAATTCCTAATATGCTGCTTTTTTTTTTTTTCTCGTTTTGACATATGTATTATTGAATAATGTCCTATTGTTAATTTAAGTTCCCGGGCGGAAAGACCTCGGTCGATAGCCCTTTGGCCAGCATGTAGACTGTATTTTTTTTTTTTTTTTTTGGTTTTCTTAATTTATGTTAGAATTTACTTAATTATTTTGAGAGTTGTTATTTTTATTTTGGTTGTTATTATTATGATTTGTATTTATCTATGGAATGTTTTTTTTTTTTTTGTTTTGTATGTTGCTGTCTGGCCAATAAATTATATATATTATTTATTTGATTTATTTTCTTTATATTTATTTAACATTATTTAGATTAGAATTTTTATTTTTAGATAATAACACCTAATTTTATGAATTCTGTAAATAATATATGTTTGATTTATTCTTTATAACTAGAAATGAATCTATGTCTAATAACAGATTGATTTATAAATAAATTTAAAAAAACATATTCAACTAAATATTAATTGAATAAATATGAAAAATTACTTTATAAATTATAATATTAGATGCAATAATTTTATTTTAAATTTATAAGTTTATGAATCAAACCTTAATTAATTGAATAAATAATACGAATATTTTATATAAATTAATAACAACATATTTTTTCTTCAAATTTTCTCAAATCATGTTTTGATATTATTTTTTTTGGATAATATTTTACCTAAACTAAATAAATATTTTAATTATTGTCTTTTTCACTAAATAAGTTAATAATTAATAAATTATGAGAAATTAAACATTAATCGTTGAAAAATAAATTATGAAAAGCGACATTATTCATAAAGCTGTGAGCTGGGAGCATTTCATCAGTGAATAGCGAGACGAAATGTGGTATAGGCTTATACAGGACATTGTTTGAAACTATCCAGCGGAATAGCGCAAAATTCTGAGAAGGGAGCTTGAACCAGAATAATCATTCAGAGATTGAGCACTGGATAAATAGGAAGCATGAGGAAACAACCTTCCATCTGACTTAAGCGCTTTCCGGGCACGGATGTTTCAGTAAATATCTGCACTTCAACGCGAAGAAGGAGGATGAAGGGTATATGCCGGTATTGTGAGAAATGAGAATGACAGCCCTGGGCATACTTTATTCAGTTGTTGCAGGTGAGCTGCAAAGAAGCAGATAATTGAAGCAAGTCTCGGTGCTACACTAGTCCCGCAGAATTTTGTCAGCGAACTGCTGAAAAGCAGCTATAACTTTCAACTAATCACCAGATACGTAACAAGCGTACTCTCTACCAAGGAAGAAGATGACCGGAGAATGGAGAGAGCGAAAGAAGGCAATGGCAGTGGAAGCCAATGAGTGACAGAAAATTAGACAATCGACATTTCACAGAAGTACCAATATGTAGTACCTGGATGTTGATGAATAAGAGGAGAGGTTTTTAGTGGGTAAGAATCCCACAGTACCACAAATTCACCGTGGTCCCTATGCAAGTGCCATATTTATGATTTATGTGTAAAACTATGAAAAAGATTTTGCTGTCGCTTTTCATAATTTATTTTACAACGTTTAATGATTTTTCTCATAATTTATTAATTTACTAGTTCTTATCTTATTTACAGTTAAATGATGATTTAAATATTTATTTAGTTTTGATTAAGTATTAACCGCAAAAAAAGCAAAGACAAAAAAATATCAAATTGCAATTATCAATTTTATAATATTGTAACGATTATTGGCTGGCGCTCTTGTGAATATTAGGGACTGTCCGGAGAAAATCGGGGGGATGTTCGAGATGTTATCGTGGCAGCCATGGATGTTATGTTATTGTTTTAAGTTGAGGTTAAGTTTGAGTAGAAAACAGTTGGTTATTGTATGTTTTTGGAGAGTTGACAAATAAAAAGATCTTAGTATAGTGAAATTGAGAATTATTAAACAATCTAGCGATCGAACTAGACAGAGGTCCGAAGTTCCGTAACAATATATTATTAGTATTATTTGTTCAATTTATAAAGGTTTAATTATAATAAATATAAAATTTTACATTGTATTTTTGATTCAATTTAATTCAAATAGTTTTTGCAAATTATAAAAAGAATTTGGACTGCGGCTAATAGCATTTTATATTTAAATTAAAATTAATTTTGTCTACAACTATAATTGTTAAGATTTAATTCTACCCGCCACACATCGCATCCCGCCTGGGTCGGCAATGCAGTATCCTATATATAGATATAGAGAGCAGTCGAAGATAAGTTAAGCATTGTATCCCATATGTATATATCGTACCTTTAGTTAAATAGATTAGTTGTTAATCAGTTATTACTTTTATTGTCAACCACGCCAACCATAATCAACAGGTTATGGGCCCAGAATAGACAATAAAAGAATATTTTCAATATTGTGCAAGAAAGTGACGTTTTGTGTAAATCGTGTAACGCGATCGCGATCCTAACCTCAATAGTTAACGTTTTCAAAAAACGGATATTGCCATGGCACACAGCATCGTCAACTTCGCAAGTGTTGAGAGTTTAACAAAAGACAACTACGATACATGGAAGATCCAGATCGAGGCTCTCCTAGTGCGCAACGACACGTGGTGTTATGTTTGTGGTGAAAAACCCAAACCGGAAGTCGCAGCTGGAGCTCAAGGACAGAAATCAAACCCAAGTCGCATTGGAAGATTGGACGAAACAAGATCGAAAGGCAAAATCCGATCTAATATTATGCATAAGTCCTTCCGAATTAAAGCAAATTCGTCACTGTCAAACCTCGAGAGAAGTTTGGGAAAAGCTCGAGTCAATTTATGCCTCGAAGGGTCCCGCAAGAAAGGCATCACTGCTGAAGCAACTTACACAACAAAAGATGTCAGACGGAGACGACGTAAGAGAGCACCTGTCATCATTCTTCGATGCCGTCGATAAACTACAATTGATGGACGTAGAGATAAACGGAGATCTACTGACCATCATGCTTCTCTACAGTCTACCCGATTCATATGAAAACTTTAGATGTGCGATCGAATCACGCGACAGCCTACCTACCGCTGATTCACTAAAGATAAAAATATTAGAGGAAAGTGAAGCCAGGAAGCATAAGGTCCAAAACGAGTCAGGGGCATTCTATTCAAAAAAGCAGCCCACCTCAGAGGACGAAAAATCGAGACAACCTGAGAAACGATCCAGCTTAAAATGCGACTACTGCAAAATCAATGGCCACAAGATGTCGGAATGCCGTAAGAAGAAAAGGGCCGACAATCAAAAAGGATTCTCATCAAGAGAAACTCACTATGCGGACGCTCGTAGTACGGATACGACCCAATCTTTTCGTCGTGAAGATGACTCCATCCCGTGGTGCATCGACAGCGGGGCGACATCACATCTATGCAATGACAAGTCACTCTTCACCTATGTCGAAAAAGTACACAGCGGACTACGATTAGCCAGCAGTGCAACTGCTCCGATTAGAGCCATGGGCAACGTCGATATACCAATGAACATCGGTAATACCACAAAATCCATCACATTATCTAACGCTTTGTATGTTCCAGATCTGCGCACTAATTTACTGTCCGTCTCAAAATTAGTGGACAGAGGTCATTCTGTAGCATTTTATCGACGAAGCGGAGTTGTCAAAGATAAACAGGGGAATGTCAAGCTGCAGATTAAACGCGTAGGCGACCTGTTTTACTTAAATCAAAATAACCAGCAAGCTAATTCCGCGTTACGAAACTCATCTCAAGCTGAGAAATGGCATCGACGACTCGGTCACGTAAATTATCACGACGTCAAAATCCTCATAAACGAGAGCTACATCAAAGGACCGAGCATCGATCTCAGTAATCATTTACCATGTGAGACGTGTATTATGGGTAAATTAACACGTTTGCCTTTTCCAAAACGTATGGAAGCGTCAAATACACCATTAGGCATAATTCACACGGACTTGTGCGGTCCGATGCGCGTTCCTTCAAAGGGAGGTGCCCGCTACTTCCTCACATTCACAGATGAATATACCCGTTGGACAGACGTTTACTTCCTGCGAACGAAGGATGAAGTTTCCGAGAAATTCATCGAATACAAGAATGAGATCGAAAATCAAACTGGACGTACCATTAAGGCTCTTCAGTCGGACAACGGAACGGAATTTTGCAATTCTCGCATGAACGACATCCTGAAGCGAAACGGTATCCAGAGACGACTCACCACTCCTCATACTCCTCAACAAAATGGCATAGCCGAAAGGAAAAACCGAACTCTAGTTGAGATGGCTCGGTGCATGCTTCTGGAATCTGGCATGTCACCCTCATTTTGGGCAGAAGCCATAGCAACCGCCAACTACATCAGAAATCGATGTCCCAGCCAGAGTCTCGATGAAGGAATTCCATATGAAAAGCGAACTGGTCGACGCCCGAATCTAAACTTCCTGCAAGTTTTTGGATGCAAAGCCTTTGTATTAAATAAAGCACCAACAAAAGGAAAGTTTGATGCTAGAGCGATTCATCGGTTACTCCGATACGTCAAAAGCCTTTCGTGTATGGATTCCAAGTGAGAGGAAGATTCGTATATCCAGGGACGTAAAATTTGTCGAAGAATTCGATTCGAATGAGTACTCTGATTTTATCTCGGAAAATACGACGAATGGAAATCACCGACTACTCGAAGATGACACTAGGTTCGAATCAGTGTCCGATATCAATCAGAAAGAGAATAATGTACCAGACGTACCAATAGCATCTAGTCAATATCCAGAATCTGAAGTGGACGACGACCACCGAGCACAGATTCCCGACAGATGTTCCAATAACGTTACGAATTATAAACGTGCTCCCGGACGTCCTTCCAAGATCAGGACTGGACTAGCCGGAAGGCCAAGAAAACAGTATAAATATCATGCCACGGATAATGTTCAAGAGGAAGTTACCGAGATCACAGCACAGGAAGATATTAATAAAGATAGATCAGAAACGACAATGTTTTGTTTGATGTTGATGTTTTAGTGTTATTGACGTTAATTTCGAGTTATTGTATGTTGTTGTGGAGTTAACGAATAAAAAGAGATCTTGGTATAACGAAATAGTGAATTATTCAACAATCCAGCGATCGAACTAGACAGAGAGTCCGAAGTCCGTAACAATATTAACAATAAATCATCATTTATTGTTTAACTTTTGAGTTTAATCCATATTTTTTTATAACAAGTATGATTATATTGTATTTTTTTATAAAATATATAAAATTAATTGAAACCCTTCTAATTCCTAATATGCTGCTTTTTTTCCCCCATTTTGTCATATATATATATATATATATATTTTTATTATTCTATTATCAATTTATTTTCCCGGGCAGAAAGACCCCGGTCGATAGCCCTTTGGCCAGCATGTTGACTATATATATATTTTTGTTAATTTATGATAGAATTTATTTACTTATTTTAAGAGTTATTATTGTTATTTTGGTTATTATTATGATTTGTATTTATCTATAGAATGTATTATTATTTTTTTTGTATATTTGCTGACTGACCAATTAAATTATTATATAATATATAATTTATTGGCCAGTCAGCAAACATACAAAACAAAAAAAAAACATTCTATAGATAAATACAAATCATAATAATAACCAAAATAATAACGTCAGATTGACATGAGCGGCACGCGTCCTCCGAAGATCGCCGAACGAGCTGGGATCGCAGTTCAAACTAGCGATTCGGCAACGCTAGACAGTTCTGAGAGCTACCAGACCCAGTCTTCTCAACCTTACCCTGAGAGCACAACATCGTCCAGGTCCAAAACAAAAAAACACTCTTAGACCCCAGCGCAAAATAGGGAAGTTATGTGGGCTTTCCACTATGCGATCACTAACAATTTATCTGCACCAAAAACAAAAGGAACATTTGAGGTATGGAGAAGAAACCCTCTCCTCCTTCCGAGCATCGACCCTAACAAGCTGGCAACCCAGCGGCGAGTGATTGAGAAATCTTTCACGAGAACAGAGACTGATGCTATTCTTGCGAAGATCAGATCCACACACCAACAAGAAGATCCTACGCAAATTGAGCCTGACACCATCGAAGCAACGCTTTCTATGGTCCCCAAGTCTCCCTCGGTGGAGACGGACATTTTACAGCAGACAGACTGTGGTGCACCGCAGTTAGACATCTCAGAACTCTCTCACAAGGTCGAACATGAGATCAAAATTAAAATCTGCGAAAACGAGATGGTCAGTGTCTCGGACAGCATGGGTACTAATAAACTAAGGCCTAATTCAGACACATGGAGAGCAATCAAAGCTGCTAATGAGGCCTTGGAGCGGATCTGTAAGGATGAACAACATCTTTCCCTTACAAAACTCAACCAGCTGATATATGCAACATCAGCGGTGATTGCCAAGGAAGTGCAACCAAGAGTACCTCGTAGCACAACTGTCGAGCGACGTATCCGTACTGGTTAAGTACCGCAAAGGAACGCCTGGGCAGTCTCTAAGTAATAAAGTAGATGTCATACTCAAACGCCTGAGAATTCTTGATTTGGAACGGGCGATTCAGTATCAAAAGATGAAGCTCCAGGCAATTTCTCAGAGGCTGAGGAGGTATACAAAACGGTCTGATCAGTTCCATCAGAACAGGCTGTTTTACGCGGATGCTAAAATATTTTACAGGAGCATAAATAAAAAACAAAGCCCTGTAACACAGCCGCCTTCCCGGGAGAAGGTGGACAGGTTCTGGCGGGGTATCCTGGAGGATGGTAGGTCGCATAACATTCGCGCCCCTTGGATCCAACGTGAAGCGGAATCTTGTAAAGCAGTAACGCCCAGTGACTGGAATGACTTTACGTTGGCTGAGCTGTAGAGCAACGTTAAAAATCTCGCCAACTGGAAAGCACCTGGACCAGACAAAGTGTACAACTTTTGGATTAAAAACTTAGATGCTTTGCACCTCCACCTAGCAAAAGCTCTAAGTAAGGCTGCTAAAGATCCAGGTACACTGCCAAATTGATTTACAACCGGACTAACACACCTACTTCCAAAAGGCAACGACTCACAAGATCCGAAGAACTACCGTCCAATTACTTGCCTTCCAACAATGTATAAGGTGATGACGTCCCTGCTAGCCGACAGACTGTACAGCCATCTTACAGAAAATAATTTTCTCCCGCCTGAACAAAAGGGATGTAGGCGAAGATCACAAGGCTGTAAGGACCATCTTCTAGTTTACAGGATAGTCACAGAGGACGCTAGAAGACGCAAAGTCTCCTTGCTATGGCATGGATAGACTATAAGAAGGCGTTCGTAAAGTTCATTGAGACTGCTATGAAGGGATGGAAAACGGAAATGAAATTGTACCACTCGAACGGATGCCTCGGTACTAACTAGATTGCCATCAAGAGAGGGATATTCCAGGGTGATTCATGGGAGTTTTAGACGGGAAAGTTTGAAGAGGAGACCTCTGTGCCAGACAGAGTCGAACGCCCTGGACACGTCAATGAATAAGGCGCTCGAGTGCCGACCTTCGAGGTGGGTGGTCTGTATATTGGAGGTAAGGATAGAGAGAGGAAGAGCAGTGGACATTCCTGCACGGAACCCGAATTGATATGAAGGGATGCAATTGTCGAGGAGGGAAATAATTTTCTTCTTGATGAGGGATTCAAAGAATTTTTCTATCACGGGGAGGAGAGTAATGGGACGATAACCAGAATGGAGAGAAAGGTCACAATCATTTTTAGGAATACACACAACGATGCCAGTTTTCCACTCACATGGGATATATTGAGAGATTAGACAGAAATTAAAAATTTTAACAATATAGGAATGAACATCAGGATCGAGTAGTTTTAGGATATTACGGGATACGGAGTCATAGCCAGGAGCAGTATTTTTAAAAGAGGAGAGGTTGTCTATGAACTCATGGTCCTGGAAAATTGAGTCGGGTGGAATGTCAAAAGGATGATTATTGGGAAAGAAGGAGCTGTACCAGTCATTAATAATTTTATGATTGTCTGCGTCAAATTCGGTGTCATGGTTAAAATCATATGTAGTCTCAAAATGATCTGCAAAACGGTTTGATATCTTTTCGTCATTGTCATAAATTGTGTTTGTGTTTGGATCTATCAGCTGGTTATTAAGAGAATTGTTTTTGTATTTGGTCAACTTTTTGACAAGACTCCAATATTTTTTACCTTTGGAACTATTTATACTATCACACGCCTGCAATCACTTCTTCGTCTTGTATTGAATGATCAGTGTTTTTATATCTTTATTCAATTGATTAAATTGTCTTTTCAAGTCTTTGTTGTCAGTTTGTCGTATCTGTCTATATAGTTGTCGTTTAGTTTTTATTAGTCTAAGGATGAAGGGTGGGAGGGAATAGTTATAAAGTGATTTCTTAATTATTGGAGAATTTTGAAGGACGGTAGAGGAAATTAAGGAGTGGAATTTAGAGATGTTATTAAACGACGGTTCAGGATTCTCAGATATAAAGGACAGAAGATCGGAGTTAACATTAGACATATCACATTTGGAAAATGGAAGGTAGGACGGTGAGACAGTAGTTGGGGGTCAAGAGGTCCAGGTCAATTTGAATCGCTAGGTGGTCGGAGCAAAGATCAGGGACGACTTCTAGATTCTGGATGTGGTGTTGGATGCTAGAAGAGCAGAGGACAAGATTAGGAGTTGTGCTTGGATTGCCAGTCATAATGAAGGTAGGGGGTGTCGGGATACGGACAAAGTCGAAATTGGTCTGGAAGTGGGAGAGGTGACGGGACTTGGATTTATTTAAATTGAAGTCACCAACAATTAGGACATGGTCGAATAGGGATGCTTTAAGGAATATGGAGTCATCGATATTCGAGTTGGGATGGATGTATACAAGGAAAATGTGTATATATGTGTTATTAAAAGGAATTGTGAAATGGAGGACTTCATTAGCGGGACGTGGTGGGTCCTCACGGATGTTGTTAGCGAGGACTGAGGAAGGATAGTGAAGGGAAGGCCAGTCTTTGAAGGAGGGTAACACACGGGATTTTGTCTCAACAAACATAGAATAGGAGATTTTATTTTGTATGATATAGGATTTGTTAAGATGGGATTTTGGGTGAAAGGAATTGATGTTGGAATAAAGGATACGGAGGCTGCTATCCATTGATAACAATTGATTTGGATGTTCCCTGAGTTGGACAGGTAGGCGACTCCAATGTTGGGTCGTCCAGGTCAAACATAAGAATATATAGATAATTCCCGGAGAAGCAAACATGTGTATCAATCTGGTGATTGTCAATGAACCTTTTTTTAAGTTTCTGAATTTGGGCAAATATTATAGTAAACATTAATAAAAAAAAGATTTATTTTGCACGTTAATTATACATACAACCCGAAAGGTCTTGACCTCCTCCACTGGTCATCAATCTTGACACGATCCAAATTTATTTCTCTTTTTAAAGTTTTAAGCAGCCCATTTTAACCTTTTATTTAGGTATTTCAACTATTAGATTCATCTATTTTCTTATTTATTTATATTTTATTCATATTTATTTATTCATCAAAAACAAGCTCCAGACCATGGAAAAAATTATCCAATGGAACTGCAATGGCTGTGAGTCCCACATATGCGAATTAAAATTGATAATTAATAGACACTCTCCTGTATGTATATGTCTCCAGGGGACCCACTTCAAGCCTTTGCAGCCTTTCAGCCTCGACGGATATCGAGCAAGGGGTGGAGTGGCTATTATACTTAAAAACAACGTCCCATATAATGAGGTTCCATTAACCACCAGTCTGCAAGCTGTCGCATGTAGACTGAAATACCCTTTTTTGGCCACGATATGCTCCATATACCTTCCGGATTCTGATTGGGGCACTGATGACCTGCTGGATTTGATGAGGCAGTTGCCTCCACCCTTTCTGCTTCTTGGGGACTTTAACGCCCATAGTCCATTGTGGGGTTCTATATCTAGGAGCACCAGGGGGGTGATGGTGGAGAGGTTCCTTGAAGTTTCCAGCGCGATCCTACTTAACTCTTGTCAATCAACTCATTTTAGCGCTGCTGGTGGTTCTTTCTCTTCTATCGACTTATCCATTTGCTCCCCGGCTCTGGCGCCGTGCTTGCGGTGGAGTACTCTTGACTCCTTGCACGGGAGCGACCACTTCCCTATTATTGTTTTGACGGGTGCGGTGAGGGTGCCCAGACTGGTTCCTAGGCGGTGGTGCCTCGGCTCCGCTGACTGGGGGTCTTTCTGTGCGGGCTTGGTGCTGCCAGACCTTTCGGATTCTGTTGATGCATCTGTGGAGGGCTTCACTAACGGTGTTCTCTGTGCGGCGGAGTCGAGTATTCCTCGAACCTCTGGGGGGGTCGCTGGAGGATCTGTACCTTGGTGGAACGAAGATATAAGGTCTAAAATTCGAGAAAAAAAGAGGGCCTTAAATAGATTAAAAAAAAATTACTCGGAGGAAAATCTTGCAGTGTTTAAAAGATTGAGGTCTGCTGCGCGGAGGGGTATTCTGACGAGTAAGGAGAATTGCTGGCGATCTTTTGTATCCGGGCTAAATTCAGCGACTCCTCTTTCTGATGTCTGGAGGAGGGTTGGCTATATGTCAGGAAAGTCCTCTAGGTCCACTGACCCCATAATCCTAAGTGACGGAAGGACTTACTCCAGTCCTGCCAATGTCGTTTCGATCTTTGCCCACCACTTCTCGGCGGCAAGTAGCGATGAGAATTATAGTCCGGATTTCGCGCTGCGCAGGCGGGAGCTGGAGACCGAATTAAATTTTGACGATGGCACTATGCATAGTTACAACCTGCCTTCTCTTTGTCTGAGCTGTCTGATGTCCTTGAAGCCACGGGTGATTCATCCCCAGGGCCTGATGATATCCCATACGAAATTTTGCGTAGAATGCCGCTGTCTGGACGGAATAAACTGCTCAATCTCCTTAATTTTGTATTGTCCAGGGGAATCTTCCCGAAGATGTGGAGAGAAGCAATAGTAGTCCCGGTACTAAAACCGGATAAGGATCCGACTCAACCTGCCAGCTATAGACCTATCTCCCTACTGTGCTGCATGAGTAAGGTCTTGGAAAAGATGATGAGCAAGCGTCTTATGTGGCTCTTGGAATCTCGGGGTCTGCTGGTTGACTACCAGGCTGGTCTCAGGAGACGTCACTCGTCTGTGGATCACCTAGTTAGATTGGAGAGCGCCATCCAGAGTGCGTTCCAGTCAAGAAAACATTTGATAGCTATTTTTTTCGATCTGGAAAAGGCGTTCGACATGACGTGGAGATACCAAATCTATAAGAGACTTCACGACTGGGGAATCAGGGGAAGACTGCCTGTACTTATAAAATCCTTCCTTTCCGAGCGCTCATTTAGAGTTCGAGTTGCGTCTTCCCTATCGGGATCTTTTGTGTCGCAAAATGGTGTACCCCAGGGATCGACGCTGAGCGGGGTCCTCTTCGCTATAGCTGTCAATGATCTTGCTGAATCAATACATGACCCTGTACATAAAAGCTTATATGTTGACGACTTAGCGATCTACATGTCGGGAAATTTGGTACGAGGTATGGAGAGGATACTTCAGACCGCAATCGACTCGGTGTGTGCCGTGGCGGAGTCTAAGGGTTTCCGTTTCTCTACGTCCAAGACTGCATGTGTACACTTCTGTAGGCGCAGGCGCGCGCATAAATTTTTGATATAATTTTCGAATCTTTGATTTTTGAAATTAGAAAGCATATCCTTCAGGTTTTTTATTGCCCGGTTGAGATTGTTTTTATCAGCTGGTTGTCTACTATTCTGCCACGTACGACAAAGTTTGCTTTTTTCGGCATTTTTTTTTTATAATTATTGGACACGTGTTGCTGCTCAAGCCGATTTTTGGATTATTGTATTTGGATGTTTTATTGCCTGATCTATATCGATTTCTGTCATCAGAGATTATTAGTTCTATTTCAGACTCCCTCCAACAGCAATCTGAAATGTTCCCAATCTGTTTTATTGGTGTACAGAAATGGCGATGTTTCCTTATTTAATGGAGTTCAGTGTGACAATAACTGGCGAGTGATCAGAGGATAGATCCAAACATGACTTGGCCTGTACTTTGTTCCTCGAGATTCCCTTGGTAATACAGAAGTCTAGCACATCTGGGATTTTTATCCAATCTGTAGGCCAGTATGTTGGATCTCCTGTCGATATATAATCTAAATTGTTGCAACGCATTGTTTTTAATAGCTGCCTTCCACGTGGAGTTGCTAATTACTGATTTTAAAATGTCTATGGATACATTGTCGTATGCTGCCTTAATGTCAACGAAACAGGCCACCATATACAAATTCTGTGCAAGGGTTTCATACAAATTTGCCAGTATCGTGGCTATATTGGCTTGGGTTCCTCTGTCTCTACAGAATCCCGAGATGTACACCGGTAATATCTTCGTTTCCTCAGACCACTTTTCCATTCTAGTTTTGATTATTTTTTCCAGGGTTTTTTTTTCACACAGGACGTCAGTGAAATTGGTCTGTAGCTCGAAGCCATGTTGTTCGGGGCGTTTCCTTTAAGAATTGGGATAATTGATACTTCTTTCCATTTTTCCAGGATCAAGTTTCCTTGTAGATTACTGTTGAATATAGCGATTATTTGATTATTTTCCCTGATCGGCAGGAACGATATCATCGGGCATGATATCATGTCTGGCCCGACCATATAGTCTTTACTCGAGTTTAGAGCAGCTTTGAATTCCTCCAACGATATAGTCTTCATAAGATGACTGTTTGATATGATTCCACTCTATGGCGTCACCTTCTGCTCTATCCTAATGTAGGCCGGTGTAAAATTTTGTAATAACTCCTTCCTCCAATCTATAGATGGTGTAGCATATGTAGCCCGCTTATTCGTTGCCTTTTTGAACCCTCTAATTATTTTCCATACCTCCGATGGACTTGAATCTTTGTTCAGGGATTCACAAATCATTTGGAAACTCTCCCTTTTTTCTTTTTGAGTTGTGGAAAATTTCTATGCGCCGCTTTCTTCTAGTAACCGCTTTTTCACATTCCTCATCTCACTAGGAGCACGTAGGACCCGGGGCCTTTGAGAATTGGGGATGGGCGTCTCTAGCTGCCTGCAGAATCCATTACTCCCATTTTCCTTCAAGAATAAACTTTTATCTCTCCCAGTCTATCCTGTGGGAGTAAATCCTATTTTTATTTATATGTCCTCCTTCCTGAGATGTCCTTGTTGTACAAATTTCCACTACTATGGGAAAATGATCACTCCCAAAGTTGTTCGTCAGAGTTCTGGTAGTGATTACTGTAGCTCTTTTCTGGGGGAAGCGATAATTAAATCTATCTAGGCTAAAATGAGTTGGTCTTCCATCATTCATTATGACTAGATTGAATGTGTGAATACTCTTTTCCTGTTATCTTCCATTTTTATTTGTTCTGTTGTGGCCTCATAATGGGTGATGACTATTAAAGTCACCCATGATAATAAATGGTCTTTTAATTTGGCTTATGATACCCGACCAATGGGTCTCCATCATAGTCGTGTCTGGTGTCTTGGACCTTCTGTGGTAAGGGAACATTGAATTTATCATATTTAACATTTATTTGATTTTTATAAAAGGTGGCTATCTTATCTTTTCTATCAGGTCTTAGATCGTATATTGAGTTGTATCCAGGGGATGATATGGTCATTCATAGTATAAGGCACGTTTCAGATAGGGCAATAAAATCTGCCTTCTCTAATCTGGCTATGTTAAATAGTTCTGTGTAGTTGGATCTATAAGCTCGGATGTTCCATAATAATATATTTAGTTTGTTGCAATTGTCAGCAGGATGTATCTGATTCGGTATAATGTTGGTTGGTAGAGTTATCTTTAGCTTGTAATAGGTCTAGTGACGATATAATGGAGTCGACTGCTAAGGCGCAGTCCGGGTGTTCGAAAACATCGGGAACCTCCAAAGCTTGTCGGAGGATGCTAATGAGCTTCCTAATTGTGTTTCCCTTGATTTCATCTTCGGATCTGGGTTAAGCAAACGCTAGTCTTCTCGGTTCAGAAAGGTTCTTACCGGAAGGATCAAACGTCCGCGCTTTTTTCCTCTTTGTGGATATTAGATCAGCGGCGTTTTTTTTTTCTTCAGGAAACTTTTTATTTTATGTATTTTCTGAGAGGGCGTGTTATTTATGGCTTTCGCCATCAGACAGCGACCCTTCACCAGACTAGAGAATAGTCGGAAAGTCCCTGTCGTATACTACATTAATTGCTGAGGGTTTATATAAACTTGTTGCTTCATGGAACGATTATTTATTTCGAACCATTGTCTCTTTAATGTTTTTTTGTTTGATATATTCAGGACATATTCTCTCGGCTAGCTTTTTGTTGAACTCAGTAGTATAATCGTCTCCACCACAAAACATACATATAGGGTATCCTTATTTGGTCAATCTGGTAGCATGTGGTATTCTGCGCAAGCTGGGCATCTTGTTCTCGTATTCTTACAATTTTTTTAAGGGTGATCATATCTCATGCATCCGTGTCATTGGATGGTTCTAGGGTTGAGGTGATCTGTAATTATAAAATAGGGAAACACTGACGAAATGCTTTCAAATGAACTATTCAAAAACGTCAAAAATATCATCAATAGAAGATGTGGTTATATTAAGAATGTTTGAAAATTTTAAATCAACATTGGTACAGGTACAAGATTTCTGTTGGATGGTCCTGGTACTATCTGATCTGTAGTAGCAGGACCATATAAACATATACAACTCAAATATTGGAAATCAAATGTTATATATGTGTTTATATCATTTTTTTCTTTTTCGAATTGTTCGTCTAATTCTTGTTTTCTATTTTCGTTCATAAATCTCTGCACATATTCGACATTCTTTCTTCTTTGATCGAAGTTTGGCAATCCAAGTGGCGTACTCGAATGGATACAACGGATTTTTAAATCGAAATTAAATCAGACAAATTTTCTTTGTGTGGCAGATATAAACTTACTTAAATCCATCTTGAAAATTGTTGTAGAATAAATTGTGCTCTTTTCAAACTCACCCCTAGTTTATTGGGTGAATTAAATCATACGGGCGATTAAAAATTTTAATGAGTCGTTTACGTTCTGAAACCGCTTGCGCGCATTCTTCGTCCCACCACGGACAATACGATGAACGTTTAATAGAGGAGGGCGGTTTGGAGTTCTTCAATGCCGCTTCTACTATGGACGATGCAAGGGTGTCTGCATCCATGTTTGGGTTCTCCAGAAGTTTATCATCCATAAATGCGCGATAGTTCTCCCAGTGGATTTGTTTTGTGTTTATTCGAGTGGCTGAACGGCATGAAGTAGTTGACCGCAGATTGGAGGATTGATATTCGTACATGATGAGGAAATGATCGCTGCCATAGGTGTCTATCCATGTGTGGCACTACATGTTTAGAGCCACATCTGGAGACGTTTGTTTCTGTCTGTAGGCCAGTAGGTTGGATTAGCAGAGGAGATATAAGACAGATTCAGTGATTGCACAGCCTTCCAAAGCTCTCGACCCTTTGTTGTTATTAGTCTAGATCCCCAATTTGTGTGTTTAGCGTTGTAGTCACCAATAGCTATAAATCGGGTTCCCAGGGTGTCCAAAAATTCTGCAAAGAGTTTAAACTTATTTTTATGCTTTGGAGGACAATAGATACCTGATATTGTAATGGGGACTCTCCAGTTCTCTACAACAACACTTGTCGCCTGCAGATAGTCTTTCTGGAAGTTTGTTATAGGATGGTGTTTAACATTATTTTTTATTATCAAGGCTGTTCCGGCATGTGCACCACCATCAAGGTGGTTAGTTGAATAAATTCGATATCCAGGTATTTCAATGTGACTCTTATTTTTATAGCGTGTTTCGGATATCAAAAGTATGTCAATGTTGTGATGTTTGACAAACCATGCCACCTCTTGGGCATGTTGAACTAGGTTGTTAGTGTTCAAGCCTGAGATTATTAAGGTGTTGGTCATTTCAATTTTTTAACTAAATCGATGATGAGGACGAACATGGTGTCTAGTCGTCCCATCAGTTGCATCATCATGTCATATAGTTGTTGGAATTGACTTGTGTATAGTTGTGTGCTATCGGCCGGAGTGGGTTATGCTTGTTGTTTAGCAGTTTGTGTATAAGATATATTAGGTGTAGTTATTTTATTGGCATTTATTGTTGCTGGCGGTGCTTGTTTCGGTCTTAAAGATGGAAAGGTACGTTCTTTTATCTCCTTGTATACTGAGCAATCTTTATAATATATTATATATTTCTGGGTGACTACCATTGCATAAAGCACAAGTTGGAGTGTCTGCGGTTTTTTGACAATCCTGTGTTTGATGCTTCCGTCCGCATTTTAAACATCGCGGTTGATGAGCAATAGTTCTTTGTGTGTCCATATGACTGACATCTCATGCATTGATGAATTGTTTTTGATTTTCTTGGGGCTTCAAACATAATTTTCTGATGGAGAAGGAACTCCACGCAGTAAATTTCCTTATTATTAATTTTCTGTTTAAGATCGATTCCTTTTTTATATCTTTCAAATTGCATGAGAAATGCAATACTCTACTCTAAATGATTTATCTGTCTTCAGCTGATAGAAATGGCATACAATATTTTTTGTTTTAATGAAGTTAACTATCTTTTTGTAATCTTCAATGGTGAATGATTGCACTTTTACTTGCTTTTGACCAATTAATTTCAAAGAATATGCACTTTGGTCTACCGATTCAAGATCACTAATTAATTTATTAATGTCATCCACATCAGCTATGAAGAATGGAGGTGGTTTGGGGTATTTTACATGAATGATTGTTTCAAGTGTTGCTTCTGTGATCTCTAGTTCCGCGACGTACTAGCCAAAACTAAATAGGGATTGCTTATCAGTATTGACAGTTTTTGGGCAATTTGAGGTTTTATTGGCTATCGTTTTTGTTGTGTAGATTGCTGTTGTTTCTGTTGCGAAGATTGTAATTGTTGAGGCTGTTTTTGGATTTGTTGTTGATATTTCTGTTGTGTAGTTTGTAGCTGTTGTTGTGATTGTGTATGTATTTGTTATTGGTACCTCTGTTGCTGTTTTTATAACCACTTTTCAAGGCCGGTCATCTTTTTCCTAACTTCCTCCAGTTCTTTGATAATTTGAAAGATACTGCTTGTCCCCTCGCCTGTGTTTCCCGCGTCTCCGTCTAGTTTTGTGTTTTTTTTTCCCAAGCACTGGCATTAATATTTCAGTTTTTTTTCTGACGAGTTTCTTTCTTTTCTCACCTGGCTCAGTAGGAATCGATTCCTCCTCATCCGAAGAATTTTCGTCGGCCATTATATAGCCAGTAAACAGTTAATTCACTCTTTAGACTGTATTGTACTTTAGTTCTCGGTAGATGCGAAATCCACTAACCGACCGTAAATATAAATATGTGTAAAAACACAACAGTAAGAATTCTTACGGAGACTTAGAAATCCACTGCAGACTCAACGAGATTCGTGACTCAATACGAATATTAATATATAATTTAATTGATTTAAATCTAATAAATTATAACTAAACCTTAAAAAACATATAATAATTAAAAATCGGTTTATTTGGGAGAGTAGTAAAAGGAAAGAAGAAAATTTCTAAGAGTGTGGAACTACGCCAATTCCAAATTTTTTGAAGCCGATGGTATTTGAGCCCAGCTATTTTACCATGAGGTATTAAGTTGTTTAGAAAAGTCTGGGGTTTTCGTTTACTCATTTCATCTACACACTTCACTTCATACAATGAATAATCCCGAAGAATGTAAAAAAATTGTTCTGAATCATTGGAAAACTTCGTCTAGATTGACGAATTTATCCGAGATTCCATATATTGTGAGTACTATGGAATGTTAAACGCCAGACATCAGTGCCGGAGAAGTAACATTTATGGGGTATGTAACATTTTTGCAATGTTTAAATACATTGCAAAAATGTTGCATACTCCGATAAAAAAACAATTCGAATAGCAACTGTTCAACTAGAAATAGTTCAACTGGAATTGTATTTAGAATTGCTACTGTAGTTAGAATTGCCACTTGCTCAGACGAAGATTTTTCGCCAATAATGTTTAAAGGAGCGATAATTCTATCGACGTTATCAGTGAGAAGAGTTTACCAGGACCACCTCGGAATGATTTTAAGAATTTTGTATAAAGTGTTGCCGAGCGACTTCGTGGTATGCCCAACACCGCCCCTGGTAAGGACCAAATTCGTTACCGTTCTCTAGTCAAGTTAGACCCGGGATGTTTCGTTCGCCCCACGGATGGAAGAAGTGCCAGATTATCCTGATCTACAAGAAGGGGTCCTCGCGAGGGGTGGTAGAGTTCCCATCCATAAGACACAGGTGTCGGTGCTGGCGTACGCTAATGACATGGTTCTCCTAACCGACGACCCCCAAGATATGCAGTTGGTGCTGAATGTCGTCGGGGACGTCGATTACGCCGATCACCTGAGGGCGAAGCCGGACCAGGGGAAGGTGTTCCGAGCCAGTTCGCGGTGGTCTTCCAGCAGCCAATTCGTGAGGACGGAGTTCGACACTCGCTTCTGCGATTGGCGGTTCATCCACCATAAAGCCGTGCAGGACCGGTTGGCGAGGGTAGTTCCGGAGCGGGCAGGCACCACTATCAAAGTAAACCAGTGCCCTATGATGGTGCGCTCCACGTTGCGCCCGGACCTGCAGATCATCAATGAAGAGACCAAAAAGATCTTCCTCATCGACGTGACCATCCCCTTCGAGGATGAACCGGAGGCGCTCCAGAGGTGCAGGATGGCCAAGGAGGAGAAGTAGGCCCCGCTCGTGGCCAGTATGGAGGAGACGAGCTACAGTGCCGACGTCCACGCGTTCCTGGTTGGCTCCTTGGGATCCTGGGATCCGGAGAACGAGGCCGTCCTACGTGCATCGGCGTCAACCGACGCTACGTCCCGCTGATGTGGAAGTTAATGTGCTCTAACGCCATCAAGTGGAGCAGAGACATTTACGTCAAGCATGTCAACGGGCGTAAACAATATTAACTACATTTGCATTATATGTTTTGTATATTCGTTTTATTTCATTTTTTATTGTACATCCCTGTTAGTTTTAAAAATTTTATTATTATTTAATAAAAATCGTGATCTTGTTTATAAAAGTTACTTTCGTTTCTAAAAAACCAACAAAAGGTGTTGCCTCAAGATCTTCAAATATAGACAACATTTTGATGCATTAACATTACTTTAAAAAATTGATTTTTATTTTTTTTAGTTTGAATTTATTTCATTTCCAACAAGATTTATGTTGTAATATTTAAATTCTTAAATATATGCAGAGATAAGCAACGGAAATAGAAACATCGAATTAGATGAACAATTCAAAAAAGCAAAAAAAGGTTATGATTGTCAATATTTGATGGGCAAATGTTTAGATAGTCCAGATACTGCAGATCAGATAGTACCAGGATCATCCTACAGAAATCCTGTACCAGTAAGACGCTGACCATGATTTAAATATTCGAACATTCTGAATATAACCGACACCTCATCTAATGATAACATGTTTATTGAGTGCATTTCTTCGATCTCTTCCGATGAGAACAATTCATTTGACAGCGTTTTTTCGATCTCTTCCGATGGGAACCGTTCATTTGAGAGCATTTCATTAGTAAATAGCGAAGACGACATGGACAGTGGCTTAGGCTTAAGTGTCATCTTTATTGATGAGGAAAACAATTTAGAAGATCTAGCTGTCGCTTTTAAAAAAATATTTTACCTATTAACGGTAAAGAATATTTACTTAGTTTAGGTAAAATACTAACCACAAAAAACAAAATATATCGTACCGAACATTTACAGAATATATAAAATAATTACGAGATTTAGTAGTGTATGACAGTGTCTATATATTCATCCTTGATAAATTATCCTATTGAAGATCTGAAATTCTATTCAGGAAGTGAAATTATGTTATGTATATTTATATTTCCGGAATTTAAAGTGCTTGCAAACCCAAATTGCATTAATATTAATATTTGATAATTCACAAAAAATGTTAATTATAATTAAGGATAATTTGTGTTTACTTTGCAAAATTTATACTGAAGATAAGATCCTTAAAAAAGCAAAATCATATAAATGAAATAACTTGTAAATCGTGGTTAAAGGTGTGTTTTCAAATTTCAATTCGTAATAGAATAGTAAGGACATACATTTTTTTTTCATTTCAATTTTACAGTATTATATTTTTAAAAAATACACCGGCTGGAAGGAAAAGTTTTCGATTCTATGAGGCAAAAACATCATGTCTGCATTTCTGCTGCCTCAGAAAACCTCATAGAGACACAGCACTTTTTCTAAAAGGATCACCCATAAAATGTATGAATCAGATCAAATTCCTTGGTATGACACTTGATAAAACCCTAAACTTTAGAACTCACACTCACAGCTCGTAACAAAATATAAACAATCGATAAATATAATAAAATGTATGGCACACATACAATGAGGTGCGAACTCTGACGTGCTGCTATCACTGTACCGAGCCTTGGTTTTATTCAGGATCGATTACGGATGTGTGGTGTACTCCTCAGCGCGTAAATCTGTTCAGAAATCATTCGACAATTTATATAGTTTCCAACAAGATTTATGTTGAAATAATTAAATTATTAAATATCCGTTGTACTCCATACGAGTACATCCATTGTACGCCACTTGTATGCCAAACTTCGATCAACGAAGAAACATTGTCGAATACATGCAGAGACGTTAATAGAAAACAAAAATTAAACGAAAAATTCGAAAAAAGAAAATATTATATAAATACATATTTTACATTTGATTCTCAATATTTGATGTGTAAATTTTTAGATAGTCCTAATACCACAGATCAGAAAGTACCAGGACCATCCTGTAGAAACCCTGTACCAGAAGAAAATGATGATTTAAATATTCCAAACATTCTGAATATAACCGACACCTCTTCTAATTATGACATTTTTGACGTTTTTAATGAGTCTTCTGAGAACATTTCTGAAATATTTAGGGTGGGTAGCCGTATTCTATTTGTGTTGCAATAAATAATATTACTAATTAATAATATTAAGTATTGCAACATTTGTGCATTAATACTTTTATAAATTTATTTAAAAAATAACTTTTATAAAAGGCTATTGATCATAGGACTTTTTGTTCAAAAGATAACATAAATTTTAATTTTTTAAATTGCATTCAACGAATTAGAGGCTGTTTGTAATCGGATAACTCCAATTATTTTCCAAGTTACATTTTTTTACAGCAAATTCTTCTATTTGCGTTTTGTGATTTTGATTAAACTTTATTAGGTAACACAATAAAACAATTTTGTCCTTTGCCGAACAAATTAATTGAATGGGTGAAGAATAATACGGACATGCACGACGAAAGCTTGGCCAGGAATTATTGCAAGGAAAATATACAAACTAATATTTTCGCCATTCGTTATAAGCATACGGTTATACTATACACGATCGTTGAGTACAATCCGCTCTTTGATAGCAGTGATATGTCTCAGGAGGATTGGAATTTCAACGCCAATGATATAGAGAAAAACTACTCAAAATACGATGGTTTTGTGGTCCTCGACCGTACCGCTTCTATGCTTAGCTGCACATTGGAGAATTTAGATAAGAGTGTTATAGTCACTGGGACGCAGGTATAAATTTGCATGAAGTAATTCCAATAAAGGTATATTTTGCAAAGATTTTAATGAGGTTTGGTTGAGTTGTTGAACAGTCAAGACGTACTATTTGTCGCTGCGTCTTGAACAGTTGTAATCTTGTAGTTTAATAGTGATATTAGTATAATTTACTAGCATACATCAAATTGTGTAATAGCTGATAGTTGGTGGTGTTCAGTACTGGTAGTACCAGCCATCTGCCATTCTAGTACCTGAATGGCAGATGGAGGTTCGTCGGATGGCGAAGAGCACATTCCGTTCAAACCTGGTGAAAAAAGGAAAGGACATAAAAAAAATATAATCAAACTGATTCATAATTTTCATACTATTGGAAAGAAATTATACACATTTAAATTGATCAGGCAAAAACAATTTAAAGTCCAGGCCAACAGTAATACTGACTTTGAAAAGATGAGTGCACTTATTATTATCACTCATACCAGTTAATGAGCAAATGATCATTTAGAGTTGTGCTCAGAGGTATGCATCATTCATGTAATACTGACGACATTAAAGAGGAAATAGAATCACTTGGTCATTCAGTAAAAAATGACTTTGAAAAGATGAGTGCACTTATTAAAGACAAAAACATACCAGTTAAAGAGCGAACATGTTTGATGTTTTCAATAATTCTTCTGACAACAGTTCTGAGCTCTTTTCCGATAAGAACAATTTTATTGAGAGCATTTCTTCGATCTCTTCCGATGAGAACAATTCTATTGAGAGCATTTCTTAGATCTCTTCCGATGAAAACAATTCTTTTGAGAACATTTCATCAGTAAATAGCGAAGACGAGATGGACAGTGGCTTAGGCTAAACTGTCATCTTTATTGATGAGGAAAACAATTTAGAAGATCTAGCTGTCGCTTTTAAAAATGTAGGTGTATTTTCAAATTTCAATTCGTAATAGAATTAAGGACATACATTGCTGTTTTTTTTATCTGTATTTTAGAGTATTATATTTTTAAAAAATACACCATTAAGGCGGAGGCTGGAAGGAGAGATTTTCGATTTTCTGAGGCAAAAACATGATGTCCGCATTTCTGCCGCCTCAGAAGACGTCATAGAGACCCAGCACTTTTCTTCTAATAGAATCACCCATAAAATGTGTGAATCAGATCAAATTCCTTGGTATGACACTTGATAAAACCCTAAACTTTAGAACTTACATATCGCAGCTAATAACAAGATGTAAACAATCACTAAACATAATAAAATGTATGACACACATACAATGGGGTGCGAACTCTGACGTGCTGTTATCATTGTACCGAGCCTTGGTTTTATCCAGGATGGATTACGTATGTGTGGTGTACTGCTCAGCGCCTAAATCTGTTCTAAAATCACTCGACAATTTATATAGTTGTACTCGATTCGGGTACATCCGTTGTACGTCACTTTGATGCCAAACTTCGATCAACGAAGAAACATTTTCGAATACATGCAGTGATTTGTACATGCAGAGATATACACGACGAAAGCTTGGCCATTGATTATTGCAAGGAAAATATACAAACTAATATTTTCGCCATTCGTTATAAGAATACGGTTATACTATACACGATCGTTGAGTACAATCCGCTCTTTGATAGTAGTGATATGTCTCAGGAGGATTGGAAGTTCAACGCCAATGATATAGAGAAAAACTACTCAAAATACGATGGTTTTATGGTCCTCGGCCGTATCGCTTCTATGCTTAGCTGCACGTTGGAGAATTTAGATAAGAGTGTTATAGTCACTGCGACGCAGGTACATATTTGCATGAAGTAATTCCAATCGATGTCCTTCTGGCGGAGAACCGACCTGATGTGCATAAGGCATTGGCACATTTCATATTAGCCACCTCTACATCCCTATGAGTCAAGATCATTTCAACGCTTATAACTAATCTCATCTCTAAGTCCCCCCCATCTCAACGGCAGAATCGCGGAGACCCTTTATCTACTTCCATCTGGACGCAAGTCGTTGGTTGTTATCTTCTCGATCAACCAAAACTGCGGACATCCCAGGACGGGGCTTCCGGAGTGCCTCGGCCCTTCGGGTTTGCAGAGGCGCTGCCCAGGGAAAGAACGCAAGGCGCATCGAGAGACTAGCTATGTGGTGTTATTATAATACAACTGTATAACAAATTTGTGACTGGCGTTATACGTCGTAGGACGTGCTAAATGTAGCAAAGTACTTCCATGAGGGAAGTACTTTTATTTTAAATTAAAAAAAAAAAAATTCCAATAAAGGTATATTTTTCAAAGATTTTAATGGGGTTAGGTTGAGTTACTGAACAGTCAAGACGTACTATTCGGCGCTGCGTCATACATCAAATTGTGTGATAGCTGATAGTTGGTGGTGTTCAGTACTGGTAACCATCTGCCATTCTGGTATCTGAATGGCAGATGGAGGTTCGTCGGATGGCGAAGAGCACATTCCGTTCAAACCTGGTGAAAAAAGAAAAGGACATAAAAAAATATAATCAAACTGATTCATAATTTTCATACTATTGGAAAGAAATCATACACATTTAAATTGATCAGGCAAAAACAAGTTAAAGTCCAGGCCAACAGTAATACTGACTTTGAAAAGATGAGTGCACTTATTATTGTCACTCATACCAGTTAATAAGCAAACGATCATTTAGAGTTGTTCTCAGAGGTATGCATCATTCATGTAATACTGACGACTTAAAGAGGAAATAGAATCACTTGGTCATTCAGTAAAAAATGACTTTGAAAAGATGAGTGCACTTATTAAAGACAAAAATATACCTTATCACTCATACCAGTTAAAGAGCGAACATGTTTGATGTTTTCAATAATTCTTCTGACAACAGTTCTGAGCTCTCTTCCGATAAGAACAATTTTATTGAGAGCATTTCTTCGATCTCTTCCGATGAGAACAATTCTATTGAGAGCATTTCTTAGATCTCTTCCGATGAAAACAATTCTTTTGAGAACATTTCATCAGTAAATAGCGAAGACGAGATGGACAGTGGCTTAGGCTAAACTGTCATCTTTATTGATGAGGAAAACAATTTAGAAGATCTAGCTGTCGCTTTTAAAAATGTAGGTGTATTTTCAAATTTCAATTCGTAATAGTATTAAGGACATACATTGCTATTTTTTTTATCTGTATTTTAGAGTATTATATTTTTAAAAAATACACCATTAAGGCGGAGGCTGGAAGGAGAGATTTTCGATTTTCTGAGGCAAAAACATCATGTGCGCATTTCTGCCGCCTCAGAAGACGTCATAGAGACCCAGCACTTTTCTTCTAATAGAATCACCCATAAAATGTGTGAATCAGATAAAATTCCTTGGTATGACACTTGATAAAACCCTAAACTTTAGAACTAATAACAAGATGTAAACAATCACTAAACATAATAAAATGTATTGCACACATACAATGGGGTGCGAACTCTGACATGGTGCTATCGAGCCTAGGTTTTATCCAGGATGGATTACGTATGTGTGGTGTACTGCTCAGCGCCTAAATCTGTTCTAAAATCACTCGACAATTTATATAGTTGTACTCGATTCGGGTACATCCGTTGTACGTCACTTTGATGCCAAACTTCGATCAACGAAGAAACATTTTCGAATACATGCAGTGATTTGTACATGCAGAGATATACACGACGAAAGCTTGGACATTGATTATTGCAAGGAAAATATACAAACTAATATTTTCGCCATTCGTTATAAGAATACGGTTATACTATACACGATCGTTGAGTACAATCCGCTCTTTGATAGTAGTGATATGTCTCAGGAGGATTGGAAGTTCAACGCCAATGATATAGAGAAAAACTACTCAAAATACGATGGTTTTATGGTCCTCGACCGTACCGCTTCTATGCTTAGCTGCACGTTGGAGAATTTAGATAAGAGTGTTATAGTCACTGCGACGCAGGTACATATTTGCATGAAGTAATTCCAATAAAGGTATATTTTTCAAAGATTTTAATGAGGTTAGGTTGAGTTGCTGAACAGTCAAGACGTACTATTTGTCGCTGCGTCTTGAACAGTTGTAATCTTGTAGTTGTAGTTGTAATAGTGATATTAGTATAATTTACTAGCATACATCAAATTGTGTGATAGCTGATAGTTGGTGGTGTTCAGTGTCCATCTGCCATTCTGGTACCTGAATGGCAGATGGAGGTTCGTTCAAACCTGGTGAAAAAAGGAAAGGACATAAAAAAAATATAATCAAACTGATTCATAATTCAACAAGTTAAAGTCCAGGCCAACAGTAATACTGACTTTGAAAAGATGAGTGCACTTATTAAAGACAAAAACATACCTTGTCACTCATACCAGTCAAAGAGCGAAGGATCATTTAGAGTTGTGCTCAGAGGTATGCATCATTCATGTAATACTGTCGACATTAAAGAGGAAATAGAATCACTTAGTCATTCAGTAAAAAATCACTTTTATAAGATGTGTGCACTTATTAAAGACAAAAACATACCTTGTCACTCATACCAGTTAAAGAGCGAAGGATCATTTAGAGTTGTGCTCAGAGGTATGCATCATTCATGTAAAACTGACGACATTAAAGTGAAAATAGTATCAGAAATCAGAATCATTAACTACATCAGGAGTAGCAGAGACATAAACAAAATACTCCCTATGTTCATCATAGAGCAAAGATATTTACAGCGTAAAATAACTACTGCACCAAAAAAAATATTTTTTGAAGCACAAATTAAGAAAAAAGAGATACCGCAATGTTTTCGCTGCCAATGCTATGGCCACACAAAAGAACTACTGCTCTAAGTAGCTATGTTTCGTAAATTGTGGTCAAAAACACCGTAATGTACTAAATCCTCAGATAACCAGCAAAATGTGCGTTGTGTGATGGCAATCACCCAGCAAATTACAATGGCTGTATAGTGTACAAAGAGATCAGGGACGTTTCCTATACTGAAACCAAAATAACAATTTATGCCAATATATGTCAACCAAAGCAATCAAACACGCTACACAACGATTCCAGGAAAAAAATATACCCAAGTAACAATAAATCAACCCGAAGGAACCACAGTACATGATGTGCAGCCATCCGCACCTTCTCTAAATCGAACACAGAAGATTTTTGATATGATGATACAGATGATGGTGCGAATGGATACTATGTTCGTTCTTATTACTGAACTTTTCAGGAAGCATAAATGATTAATCATCAACTTAGTATAGCAGCCTCGAACGTCAAAATTTGGTGATGAAATTGATAATATCTATTATCAAGAAAAATTTAAGTGTTTTGCACAAAAAAAAACTAAATTTATTAACAAATCAGTAAAATTTTAGAATTTTTATTCTATTAGAATAGAGCGAATGACAAACTTCTGAAAATGAATGAAATTCTGTTATTTAATAGATTATTTATACAAATATTGTTTAAACATTTGTATTGCTTCTTCGTGACTGCGAGATAGTTTCCAAGAATCTTAATTCACATGTTTAAGTTCCAAGAAGCCCAGCAGCCTAGCAAACACAAGTGGTGGGAATTTCTTGAGCGTATTTAAACTGGGGGTGAGTTTGAGAATAGCAAAGTTTATTCCACAACAATTTTCAAGATGGATTCAAGTAAGTTTATACCTTCCACACAAATAATATATGTTTTCTAGCATATTCTCTAATAATTCTGATTTTCATTTTTCAGTGTTTGGTATCAATAGCAATTATCCATGTACTCCATTCGGTTATGGTAATTGGCAGAGATTTTTCAACGGAAATAGAAAACATGAATTTGACGAACAATTCGAAAAAGGAAAAAACGATATAAATACATATTTAATTTTTGATTTTCAATATTTGATGGGCAATTTTTTAGATGATCCTGATACTACACACCAGATAGTACCAGAACCATCCTGCCACAATCGAAAACCTGAAGAAAATTTTGATTTAAATTTTCCGAACGTTCTGGATATTTCGGACATATCTTCTAGCAGTAACAGAACAGAATAAAAATTGGATTGCCATTTTCCAAATTATTCAATGTTTGATCAGCATCAACTGGAGAGATTAAATGACAATCAAGAGATTATCAATAAAGATCAGAACTTATCATATTTACAGTCAAACAAGAATGTGTGATTTGAATATTTTTAATTTTAATTAATCGCTTTCATATATTATTATTATGTATGTATGAACACTCTTTTGATGAACACTCCTTTGACGAAAATATTTTTTATCAGAACTCTTCTTATGAGTACATTTCTGAGCTCTCTTCCGATGATAACAGATCTTTTGAGACCATTTCGTCAGTGAATAGCAAGAAAGACGTGGATGACGCTTTTCATAATTTATATTACGACTCATTTTTTATATAATAATAGCAATTATGCTTGTACTCTATTCGGTTTTGGTGATTGGCAGAGATTTTTCAACGGATATAGAACACATGAATTTGACGAACAATTCGAAAAAGGAAAAAACGATATAAATGCATATTTAATTTTTGATTTTAAATATTTGATGGGCACATTTTTAGATGATACTGATACTACACATTAGATAGTACCAGAACTATCCTGCAACTATCGAGAACCTGAAGAAAATTTTGATTTAAATTTTCCGAACGTTCTGGATTTTCGAACATATCTTCTAGCAGTAACAGAACAGAATAAAAATTGCATTGCCATTTTCCAAATTATTCAAAGTTTGATCAGCATCAACTGGAGAGATTAAATGACAATCAAGAGAATATCAATAAAGATCAGAACTTATCATATTTACAGTCAAACAAGAATGTGTGATTTGAATATTTTTAATTTTAATTAATCGCTTTCATATATTATTATTATCATGTATGTATGAACACTCTTTTGATGAACACTGTTCTGACGAAAATATTTTTTATCAGAACTCTTCTTATGAGAACATTTCTGAGCTTTCTTCCGATGATAACAGGTGTTTTGAGACCATTTTGTCAGTGAATATCAAGAAAGACGTGGATGACGCTTTTCATAATTTATATTACGACTCATTTTTTATATAATAATAGCAATTTGACGAACAATTCGGAAAATTAAAAAACGATATAAATGCATATTTAATTTTTGATTTTCAATATTTGATGGACACATTTTTAGATGATCCTGATACTACACATCAGATAATACCAGAACCATCCTGTAACAATGGAGAACCAGAAGAAAATTTTGATTTAAATTTTCCGAACGTTCTGGATATTTCGAACATATCTTCTAGCAGTAACAGAACAGAATAAAAATTGGATTGCCATTTTCCAAATTATTCAAAGTTTGATCAGAATCAACTGGAGAGATTAAATGACAATCAAGAGATTATCAATAAATATCAGAACTTATCATATTTACAGTCAAACAAGAATGTGTGATTTAAATATTTTTAATTTTAATTAATCGCTTTTATATATTATTATTATCATGTATGTATGAACACTCTTTTGATGAACACTCTTGACGAAAATATTTTTTATCAGAACTCTTCTTATGAGTACATTTCTGAGCTTTCTTCCGATGATAACAGGTGTTTTGAGACCATTTTGTCAGTGAATATCAAGAAAGACGTGGATGACGCTTTTCATAATTTATATTACGACTAATTTTTTATATAATAATAACAATTTGACGAACAATTCGGAAAATTAAAAAACGATATAAATGCATATTTAATTTTTGATTTTCAATATTTGATGGGCACATTTTTAGATGATCCTGATACTACACATCAGATAGTACCAGAACCATCCTGCAACAATGGAGAACCAGAAGAAAATTTTGATTTAAATTTTCCGAACGTTCTGGATATTTCGAACATATCTTCTAGCAGTAACAGAACAGAATAAAAATTGGATTGCCATTTTCCAAATTATTCAAAGTTTGATCAGAATCAACTGGAGAGATTAAATGACAATCAAGAGATTATCAATAAATATCAGAACTTATCATATTTACAGTCAAACAAGAATGTGTGATTTAAATATTTTTAATTTTAATTAATCGCTTTTATATATTATTATTATCATGTATGTATGAACACTCTTTTGATGAACACTCTTGACGAAAATATTTTTTATCAGAACTCTTCTTATGAGTACATTTCTGAGCTTTCTTCCGATGATAACAGGTGTTTTGAGACCATTTTGTCAGTGAATATCAAGAAAGACGTGGATGACGCTTTTCATAATTTATATTACGACTAATTTTTTATATAATAATAGCAATTTGACGAACAATTCGGAAAATTAAAAAACGATATAAATGCATATTTAATTTTTGATTTTCAATATTTGATGGACACATTTTTAGATGATCCTGATACTACACATCAGATAATACCAGAACCATCCTGCAACAATGGAGAACCAGAAGAAAATTTTGATTTAAATTATCCGAACGTTCTGGATATTTCGAACATATCTTCTAGCAGTAACAGAACAGAATAAAAATTGGATTACCATTTTCCAAATTATTCAAAGTTTGATCAGCATCAATAATTTTTAAATATATTATTCATATTATTTGTTCAATTAATTAAGGTTTGATTATAATAAATATAAGATTTTACAATATACTTATTATTTCCTTTTATTTAAACAATGTTGGCAAATGATAAAAATATTTTGTAGTCTACATATGCCAAAGTAATATTAAATATGAAGAATAATATTTATTATTAATTTTAAATCTTCATTGCAGTCACTTATTTATAGAAAGAAAATACAAACAAAAAACAGATTCATTCATTTTCTTTCATTAATTACACTTTATTAATACAGCAATTAGTAGACCTTCATTTATATATTTCTGAAGTAGTCTTATATGCGTATTTTTGTTAAATAATTTGTAACGTTGTAATTGACCCCACGCTTGTCCGTGGCGTCAAAGTAAAAGTAAATTTATTGTAAATTCCACGAGGTAGTGTGAACTCACTTTATCATTTATAGAAATTATCGGATTGGAATATTTTATATTTTTTTTCAGTTAGAACTTTTTATTTTATTTTAAAGTATTATTATTTTTTGTTCGATTTTTTTTCTCTATAAATTTTTGAATTATAATTTTTATTTGCTGTAAAAATGAATGCACGCTTACTAGGAGCGGAGTAAGCGATGCAGACCATTTCACAATTCGACAGCTAGATAATAAATAAATTAAAATAGAAATAAATTTACAGCTCTCGTAGCTCTGGAAGATGATTAGGATAAGTTGAAAATGATAACTTGTCCCTCATTTAACTCTCACAATGCAGCAGAAATGTAGAGCATTTACTTGAGTTGGTACAGATATTTGATGGCGTCGAAGATTCACAAGCGGCAATGAAAATAGAGACAATACTGATACATTTGAACGGCAGAATGTAGAGATGTCTACAAAGTCAAAAATAATGTTGACTAGTAGCAATACAATATATTGAACGTCTCGATGAATTAGAGTTGATGATAGAAACCAAAATAGTGTTAGAAATGGCCATAGACCACTACAAAATGTATGACCTCATGTGATAAAGAGAATGAAGGTGTAGAAGAAAAAGAAGAAGAGGAACTTGAAGAAATGGATGTAGAAGAAAAAGAGGAGTAAGGTGTAGAAAAAGCTGAGGAAAAATATGGAGAAGAGGAAGAGCAAGTTGTAGAAAGAGAAGAAAAGGAAGAGGTAGAAGAAGAAGTGGAGTTATAGGAAGAAGAAGCATTAGCAGAAAATGTGGTAGCAAAAGAAGAGGAGGAAGTACAAGCTAAGAAGGAGGCAGAAAAAGAGGTCGATGTAAACGAAGAAGAGGAAGTAATTCAATGTTTATAATTCCATGTTCCTTTATTGATGATAGAATTCCGAAATGTGAGAAGCCAACATCAACGGCGGCATGTTCATGAATATTTTTTTTGTCAAAATTTCTGAGTTATAATTATTTAAAATTGTCAACTAGAGATGAATTTCGATACAATTAAAGAAGTAAATTTGTATTGCTGTATAGTAAAATAAAGTTAACAGTAAAATAATCATGTCAATGTAATAAAAAGGTCATTAGTTTACGTAAACAAACAAGCTTGTCTTATCATGCAACTCCTACTCCTCAATCCAACAGTACTAAAGGGGCTGCAGATAAGTATAAGTATGTGAACAGTTTTTGCAACCATATCAGTCGCAATTGATAATTCAGTAAATTTGGAAGTTAATTATAATGGGGTCTTTTTACAATGAAGAATACATTCCCAGACCAAGATGCCACATATGGGCGACACAGCAACAACGAAGAAACAACTTATTTCGTCCAGAAACCGAAGAGTGGTGGTCGTAAAAATCCATGGGGTAACCAAAGTTATGCTGAGCTAATAACTCAAGCTATATATTCGTCACCAGAACGTCGCATGACTTTGGCGCAGATCTACAGATGGATCATAGAAAATATACCTTATTTTAACGAAAGAACGGACAACATGTCTTCGGCTGGTTGGAAGAATTCGGTAAGACACAATTTATCTTTGCATAATCGTTTCATGAAGACGGAGAATAAGGTGCAAGGGAAGCCTTGCAGCTGGATTATTAATCCATCGTCACCAAATACGAAAACCAGAAGACGCAAAGCTTCTCTAAGTAACAATTGTAAGGGTACGGAATGGAAAGCGAAGCGTAGAATCGATAAAGTTACGATTAATATACAGCAAATCAAGAACTACTTACAAACTCCTGTTGTTTCTTGTGATTCATCTCATGATTGCTACATGCAACAACAGCAAATAGAACAGAATTGGCATTACCAAGTAGCACCGGATATTTGTAGTGTTCATCAACAAATTGTTAATTACCAAAATAGTCATGAATATTTTAACATCAATATATTTTCGCAACAAAATCATACTTATTCGATGTTTGATCAGCGTCAATTGGAGAGATTAAATGATATTCAAGAGATTATTAATAGAGAATGTGTGATTGAATATTTTTAATTTTAATTAATCGCTTTTATAAATTATTATTATGTATGTATATTAATTATAATAAAATTTTAAATTTATATTTGTTTTATTCATTGTTAATTATTGATAAATTATTAAACTTTTTAACAAAAAAATTATATGTTTAACTTATAAAATAATATTTTTTTTTATTTAATATTAATTATTACTTTTATTAGTTTGTTATATAATAAAGTAGAAAACAATATTTCAAAAATGTATGTTTGCATGATTATTTTGCTTTTATTTATTTTGCAGTTAGGGATGTGATGAGAACAACAACTTAAAATGTAATTAAGTTGTTGTCCTTACCACATCCTTCATTACAATTATTTCTTGTATTCTATGTGTATTATATAAATATAATTTGTATTAAAATATATAAATAATTTTAAAAAAATATATAAAAAGTGAAGTAATTAAATTTATAAAGTGTTTTATTATTTCTTTCATAACACAATTAGATCCTACGTTGAGTTTGTAGATAAGAAGGTTCTTTACAAACGTATCAATTGCTTATTTCAATCCCTTAAAGAGATTATGATGTGAACAACAACTTAATAATCTTTTAATCACGACTATTTTCACAACTATTAACTGAACTTAGCTGATTTAGAATTGTATTTCTAAAGCTGAGTTATTCGACTTATGTGCATGTAGCAAATATTATTTATTTCAATAAATCATTTCTTTACTTTCTATCGACACCCTCTATTTTACTATTAAGTAATTAATAAAAGATGAAGATAAAAGATAAGGCTGATTGATCTTCTACGAAGTGTGTGCACAAATTTAGAAAAAAAAGTCGTCCATGAACAAAATATAATTCTTTTTATGCACCAGCAAAAAAAAGGAAACATAATTTCACTATTTCATGGAATGAAATGCGTTTGTATAAAGAGAATCATATTATTTATAAATATATCGATCTAATTATTTACGATAATTTTCCGAATTCCATTCGTATTTCTGCATTAGAGTAATTCCATGTTCTAGTGATGAATATAATTCGTAATTACTAGGTGACATGTTTGCAAAAAACGATCACATTTAACAGCCTAATCATATTTTTATTTTAATTGCATTATTATTTTTACTTATTATTTCTATTGTATTTTACATACATTTTTTCATGTATAACTTATTAATTTTTCATATTTATAACAACAACAACATTTTAATATCACTTTTTCTAAATTTATTTAAAAATGTATATTTTCGATTGATTAACAGTAATTAATAACGTATTGAAATGAAATAAGATGAAAATCTTTATTATATAAAATAATTTAAAAAAACATATATTTTTATTTTCTATTACAGTTGCGAAATTCGGAAGAGAAGAAAGAATATCTATAATTAAAATATATTGTGTAATACAATAATGACGTGACTTATTAGTGGTGCTGAAGAAACAAGATTTTTTCTTGTGATATTTAGTCAAAATAGATATAATGTATTAATTATGTAAAATAATCACGTTTATTGTGTCGGAACAAAGAAAAAATGTCATAAATTAAATGATTTTTGTTAAATCAAATTAATTAAATGAGATAAATTAATTTGAAGTATGATTTGACTGGTAAGAAATTAGTAAAAGTTTCCAATAAAATTATTTTTTATTATTATTGAAAGTAATAATTATAAATAATATTTTTTTGTTCTCTTTCTATAAATGGCTTTAAATCGTTTATTATAATAAATTATAGTTAAATTTAGTAATGATATTGAACCTAAAAAAATCTCCAGTTAATCGTCATCTTTGTTGAGTAGAAATTTGTTATATAAAATTTAGGATTTTCTCAAGTAATTGAATAAAGAAAAGGTAATAATAATATTATATATAATATATAAATAATTTTATTACTTATCTACTAATAAATATAAAATTTAAAATAATGTAAATTAATGGAAAACATATTTGTAGAAAAAAAATACTGAAATATTATTTGATTACCGTTTGCATTTTCCGTTTTCCTATTTTCTTTATGCTGGTACATATGTGAAGTTAAACAATTTGTAAGTTTTATTAAATACAAATAATAATTATCGTTGTGCAAATATTTAGAAGTTATTAAAATATATAATGTTGGGTCTGAATAACTTTTGGTATGAAAAATCCGTGGAGAAACCAATTACATTGAGTTAATAGTTATGCACAGATATGTGAATCGACCATAAATAATTTGACTCATTTTAGGCAAAGGTAGGTTTATGCAAGTGCATTTGCATTTTTTTCATTTTTAATAAAGACTCACTTCTAAAACCTAACCTTTCAAAAAGTACAATACAATAAGCATTAATTCAATCTTTATTTTTAATTTCTGTGAAGTTCTTTTTAGCTGATTACTTTGTGATATTTTGTATACACAACGTTTTTGTTATTATTTTGAAGTTTCTATCTTTTCTTGCTGTTTTTTTTATAGTAATTGAAGACTATCATATAAACAGAAATAATGTTTTAGAAATTTTTAACTTTCCAGTTTTATTACTAAATGTACAATATGAGACATTAAGTGAATCTAAATTTGGAACAAAATTTATCTTAATTAATAAATTTAAATGATAATTTTATGGATTATTTAAAATTGCTTATAGAAAATTTATATGATATATATTTTTATATTTGAGACTAAATCATAGAAAAAACGATACTTTGAATACGTATGTTCTCACACAAAAATTGTCAATTTTTACAAATCGTAAGTATTTCCTTTAGCATTATTAAAATATGTAATGGGGGTTACATTTTAATAATGCTAAATGGCAAATAAGTATAAAAATGTGAACAGTTTTTGCAACCATATCAGTTGCAATTGATAATTCGGTATATTTGGAAGTTGATTAAATATACTGGAGACTTTTTACAATGAAGATTACATTCCTTGACCAAGATGCCATACGTGACCGTTACAGCAGCAACGTGAAACTACGAGAAAGTGGTCCAGAAGTCGAAGACTGGAGGTTGTAAAAATCCGTTGGGTAACCGAATTTACGCTTAGTTAATATTTCCGACAATATATTCATCACCAAAACGTTGCAATACTTTGGCTCAGATCTACGGATGGATCATAGAAAATGTGCCTTATTTTAGCGAAAGGACGGACAACAAGTCTTCTGCTGGTTGGAAGAATTCGGTAAGACACAATTTATTTCTACATAACCATTTCATGAAGACGCAGAATGATGTGCAAAGGTGGCCTTCCTGGTGGATGATTAATCCATTTTCGCCAAATACAAAAACCAAAAGGCGTACAGTTTCTCTCAGTAACAATTGTGAGGGTACGAGACCGAAAGCGAAGCGTAGAATTAATCCAGTTACGATCTGTAGTACTCTAATTTCAATATAACGTAATTACAAAGCGATTAATGAGATAACTTAAGAATAAATTTGTAAACAATAAATATTATTAAATGGTAATTAAGTTATTGTGTGGATTTAGCTTATTTGTACAAAGAGATAAAAATAATCAATTTGAAGTTGTATATTCGCAAAAATAAACATTTATATGTATATAAATGCTTAACTTAATTTTGCTCTGAAAGAATAAATCTCATACAATTTCGTATCACTTACAATATTGGATTGCCTTTTAAAACGATGGATGCAATAAAATTTATTATTAATTAAATTAAATAAATATATAGAAGGAGGAAAATATCTCCGAAAATATACGTAATTACTTCAAAAGCAATAAAAACTAGCTAAATATTATATTTATAATTAAAAATTATATAAGAATAATTAATAGAATTTTGAAACTGAAAGTGAAAAACCAAGCTTGTATAATATTGTTTTACCTTTCTCAAGATTATTTATTAACAAAATTCCTTTACCATCCCACAAAACTGATGTTATAATAAAAAAGACAATGCAATTTATTCCACAGTCTTATTATAAATGTAAAAATGATGAGTTGTGATCCCAATAGATAATCTCTTGTTTGTTATTTAATATTTGCAATTGATGCTGATCAAACATCGTATCATTATCATTTTGATTTAATATTAAATTGAAACTTCTGAAAAATTCTTGAAAATTTTTCGAATTAACAATTTGTTGATGAACAATTATTGGTGATGCTAATTCTGTTCAATAAGCTATTGTTGCATGTAGCAATCATTAAATCATTAGAAACATCAGGAGTTTATAAGTAGTTCTTGATTTGTTGTTATTGCTTTTGGTCTCATACCCTCACAAATGTTGCTGAGAAAAGATTTCTGCCTTCTGGTGTTCCTATTTGGCAACGAAGGATTAATAATCTACCAGGAAGGTCTCTCTTGCACATTATTTTGCGTCTTCATGAAATGGTTATGTAGAAATAAATTGTGTCTTACCGAATTCTTCCAACCAGCAGAAGACTTGTTGTCTGTCCTTTCGCTAAAATAAGGCACATTTTCTATGATCCATCCGTAGATCTGAGCCAAAGTAATGCAACGTTCTGGTGACGAATATATTGCCTGAGATATTAACTAAGCGTAAATTCGATTACCCAACGGATTTTTACAACCTCCACTCTTCGACTTCTGGACCACTTCTTCGTAGTTACACGTTGTAACGGCCACGTATTGCATCTTGGTCAAGGAATGTAGTCTTCATTGTAAAAAGTATACATCATATTTAATCAACTTCCAAATATAACGAATTATCAATTGTAACTAATACGGTTGCAAAAACTGTACACATTTTTATACTTATTTGCAGCCTCTTAGGAAGTGGGGGTTTTATGACAAGACGAACTCACGTAAACAATCTAATCACATTTCAATTATATTATCGTAGTTATTTTGCAATTAACATTATTTTACAAGAAATTTATAAATATTTTTCAATTATTTGATTTTCGTATTTATATGTTTAGTGATATTAAAATTCATTTATTTTATTATTTAACAATTTTTTCGACCATTTATTTGAAAAATTGCAATACTAACTTAAAAGTTTTTATTATTAAAACTGAATTTGTAATAAACTCAATAGTTAGTAAATGATATGTTCAAAATGAATAATTTGAATATGAGCGAAAATACTATGATAATATATCCTTTGATTTAAATTAGTATGTCTCATATAAAAATATATATGCATATCATATAAATATTTTATAATCAATAATTTGCTAACATTATCATTTGAATTTTTAACTTAAATCTTTTAATTAAGATAATTTTTTGTCTAAAATTAGTTTAATACTATCTATAGTACCCTTCAACTTTATAAAAACAGTAACCGCAAGAAAAGGTAGAAACTTCAAACCCTTTTCGTATCCAAAAATATCACAAAGTAGCCGCCTGAAAAAGACGCAACAAACAATTTGAAATAGAGAATGAATTATTGCTTGTTTCAAAATAACTAATAATGCAATATAAATAGTGCTTATTACCAGGTAAATGAAGTTCAATGTTATTAGACATCTCTTGTGCTTCAGTGTTTCAATGCTAATAAAATTACCCAACATTGGGTGCGATGTTAATAAAACTACCTAATATTTTCCTCAGGACTAAATTATAAAAAAAAATGTAATGAGGAAAACAATTTAATTACCGTTTAATTACGATTATTTATTGTATAATCTGTATTATTCAAAAAAGAAGTAACGAGAGCATGAAATTTTAACTTATTTCAAAGCAGCCAAATATGTTTTTGCACGCACTGAAAAAAACAGGCATTATAAGAATTATTCCATTTATAATAATAATAATAAATATAATTAATTTAAATATATAAAAAATATGTAATAAAATTTATAAGATGATTTATTATTTCTTGCATAATACAATTAGATCCTACAAACTCTAGGGTTTGTACATAAGAAGGTCTTTACAAACGTGCCAATTGCTTATTTCAATCCCTTAAAAGGATTTCATGTAAACAACAACTTAATCATTTTTTAATCACAGTTATTTTTACAACTTTTAACTGAACTCTATATATAGCAAATATAATTTATTTCAATAAATCGTTTCTTGACTTTGTATCGACACCCCTTATTTTACAATAACTAAATACTTGAAAGATAAGCCTAAACGACAAAAATCAACATCTTTAAATTTTGAGAAAAAAAATCTTGCATCCACATAATATGATTCATATCTATTATTTTTGATTGACAAGTAAAAATAAAGAAATTTATAATTTATTATAAATTGTTAAATTAAATACATTCAGATTTATAATACTGACAAAAGTATTCATGAATTTTTATAAAAAAACACTTCGAATAATAAACGATTAAAATAGAAACTATGATAATATATTTACGCAATAAAATAATAAAAGAAAATATATAATTTTAAATTTTAATGTAATTAATGCATAACATTAATTAGCAATATCAATAATTAAATAATAACAATATATTTAGATTGTTAGGGCTCTGTACTTTAATAATTCACGCAACACGAAAAAAATCGACGAATTCTGTTCCCTATTGATAAAATCTTGGATGTCATTTAACGTCTACAATTGATCTTCATCAAATATTGTACCATTTCGTTTTGTTGCGAAATTATATGAAAACTCGTAAAAAAGTCACGAAGACTTTTCGAATTATCAATTTGTTGATGAACATTACCAATATTGAACGCTACTTTCTGATGCCAACACTGTTCAATAGACTGTTGTATGTAGTAATCATGAGAGAAATATTATATGTCTAATCTATCAAAATAAAGAAAATGAATGAGAAACTATATGCATGAAAAAAATGTTAATGATGGTACATTCAAAAGAAATTTATGTTTTTTTTTTAATATTGTTCACTACTTTATTAAAATCTAGCAAATACATTATAAATATCCGCAAAAATGTTTGTAAGTTGTGAGGGTTTCATTAGATTTATTACCCAATTATTAAAATGAGCAGTCTTAATAAAATATACAGCATAAATTCTTACGCAATAGTTGATAGTATTTTAAAACTAGCTAAACAAATATAAGTAATAAAACTGATTAGTATTAAATAAAAAATATTGTTATTTATTAAATTAAACATATTTTATTTATTAAAAAGTATAATTAGTTGTTCATCACAACTATCAAGGGTTTCATTAGATTTATTACCCAATTATTAAAATGAGCAGTCTTAATAAAATATACAGCATAAATTCTTACGCAATAGTTGATAGTATTTTAAAACTAGCTAAACAAATATAAGTAATAAAACTGATTAGTATTAAATAAAAAATATTGTTATTTATTAAATTAAACATATTTTATTTATTAAAAAGTATAATTAGTTGTTCATAATAAATACTTTACATAAAAAAGATAAAAAAAATATATTTTATTGTAATTAATATACATTTATAACAAACATTAATAAAACAATATTATGTACTTTGTACTTTATCACACAGTCTTGTTATAACAGAAAATACGATGAATCCTGATCCCTGTCGATAATCTCTTGTATGTCATTTAAAGTCTCCAATTGTTGCTGATCAAACATCATGTCATTATCATTTTGTTGCGAAAATATATTGAAATTGGCAAAATATTCATGAATATTTTCCGAATTATCAATTTGCTGATAAACACTATTAGTATCCGATTCTACTTGCTGATGACAACTCTGTTCTATTGGCTGTTGTTGCAAGTAGCAATCAAGAGAGAAATCATTAGAAAAATCAGGAGTTTGTAAGTAGTTCTTGATTTGCTGTATATTAATTGTCATTTGATCGATTCCACGCTTCGCTTTCGGTCTCATAGCCCCACAATTGTTACTGAGAGAAGATGCGCGCTTCCTGGTTTTCGTATTTGGCGATGATGGGTTAATCATCCACCAGGAGGGCCTCCCTTGCACATCATTCTGCGTCTTCATGAAACGGTTATGCAGGGATAAATTGTGCCTTACCGAATTCTTCCAACCAGCCGAAGACTTGTTGTCCGTCCTTTCGCTAAAATAATGCACATTTTCTATGATCCATCCGTAGATCTGGGCCAAAGTCATGCGACGTTCCGGTGAAGAAGATATAGCCTGAGTTATTAGCTCAGCATAACTTTGGTTGCCCCATGGATTTTTACGACCACCACTCTTCGGCTTCTGGACCACTATGTCGTTATTACTTTGTTGTTGCTGTATCGGCCACGTGTTGCATCTTGGTCTGGTAATGAATTCTTCAATGTTGAAAATTTCCATTATATTTAGTCAACTTCCAAATTATCATTTGCGACTGATAAGGTTGCAAAAACTATTCACATTTTTATACTTATCTGCAGCCCCTTTAGTACTGTTGACTTGAGGAGTGGGGATTTTATGTCAAGACGACCTTACGTAAACAACTTAATGACCTTTTTACTAACATACTTATTTTACTATTAATTTTATTTTACTATAAAATTATCAAAATCTATTTCTTTACTTGTATTGAAATTTATCTCTAATTGAAATTTTTAAATAATTTTACTTGAGACATTTTGAAATATTTTTTTATGTTACCTATAGTAAGTCATTATATATAATTTTGTCAAAGTTACAAAACGCATATAAAAGAAATTACCGTAAAAAAATACGATTACAATCAGTCACTAATTCGTTGAATGGAATATAATAAATTAAAATTCATGTTTTCTCCCAAACGTAAAGTCCGATGGTCAACACTTATAAAATAAGTTTTTTTCATTTTATTTATGTAAGACTGTTGCAATATTTAATATTATTAATTAGTAATAATATTTGTTATAACAACAATTAGAGTATTTGCAATAATTTGATTAAATCATTTTATTTAATCATAGGGTTTTATATATGTAGAAGATTGGTCTGAACAGACTATCGATTTATAATATTTATGTTTCATATTTCATAAATAAAACAAAAAGCAACATTATATTTGCGGACTTTTTACAACAATTTCAATTAATTTATTGATGAAATTATTTTTTTTCTTTTAAATGCGTTTCAAAGTATTGATTATTATTAGTTGATACACTGACTTTATCTTAATATAATGCAAGATCTTTAAAATAAGAATAATGATAGTAGATGTACATAGAGAAAAATATTGTATCACAATAATTTCAATTAATTGATTGACGAAATTTCTTTTTTCTTTTAAATGCGTTTCATAGTATTTATTATTATTATATCTAATATTAATTTATTAATTATTGCAATTATTATTTAGAAATAGTTGTATTTTAGGTTTACTACTTATATTTTATTAATCATTTTCGTATTTCCATTTATTCTAAGAAGTTTTAGTAATATTTATCGAAAATAAATACAAAGAAAAATTTATTAATAATTATTAAAATTTATTAATAATTAAACACTATTCTATTTAACATAGATAATTTAATTAATGTAAAGTTATCTGATTTTATTTTAATACAATATTGACGTGTCCTGAGATGGATTTTCTCTTAGACACCGTGGAATTATTTTTGTTGTTTTGTCGATGTGGAGTCCCAGTGGGTTTTTAAGGAAATACTAGATAGAAGTCGGTGTATAAAATATTTATTTGACACTTAGATGTACGAGTTCTTAATCTAGCTTCCAGTTGCTTCTTCAAAGAGTGAGACTTGGACTACTTCAAAGTAACACTAGGACTATCTGGACCGTGTCTGCTTCTGGACTGAGACTGGGACTAACTTAAAATATAAAAGTGTCGCCTTAAATATAAGAAAAGGCGGACCAAATACAGAAGAATATTCCGGGGTAGGGGTTAATTTATTCCTCGGAGTGTACATCCTTCACATGGGGCAGTGGAAAAGTCCCACGTACTAAAATAGTAATAATAAAAAAAAAGGGGTCCCACACCTTACAATAGCATTACGTGAGGTCGTAAAAGCCAAAAAATATACAAGGGGTATGCCTATTTGAAATATAACATACATAACATACGGCTAGTGGCGCCGACAATGCTTCCTGTATGTCGGACATAATAATATTAACAATACAATCGGTGTAATAACCAAATAGATGTTGATAAATAGGTCGGCCACGACAATATATATCCTTTCACTATTTATTAAACAATAATTTACTTAAATGATTTGTTTCCGTATCTTAGGATTTAGGATAAGACTTGCTCAAAAATCTAAAGATTAAAAAAAATTAATATAGTAAAAAATAATAACATATAAATTTATTCACATTTCTTTTTTATCAATAAATTTTATATTTAATAGCATATAACAAGGGTGGAAAATAAATAGATTGCGATCTATATTTCAATTTATTTATAACATTGTTTGAAACAATAACAATTTTACAGATATAAGGCAGATCTTTTTAAATAGAAAAGTCCATAAAAATGACAAACAAGTTGGGAAATCTTTTTAAAATAATTTATATTTTTATGACAGCATTAAAAACTGAAATAGTAAGCACTAAATCCTCACTTCACACCCTTATCGTGCGAAGGGGTTGCATATTAATATAAGAAACATCCTAACAAACCACTTGAAATTGAATATCGTAAACTCATTGCGGGATTAGGACTACAATTTAAATACCTTTAATTATTTACTATTTTTTTATAACTTTATTTAAGCTATCTATTTTAGAACAGTGTTTTTAATGTTACAGAACATTATTTGAATTGTAATTATCTTATATTTCTTTTTCCGAAATACAAAGGTTCATATCTTCTTAAATACATTTTGCAGATTCATACATAACATATAAGCGATATCCCATAAAAATGAAATTTAAAGAAATTTTACTTGTATAAATATCATTTGCAGGATATTTAACTTTAATTCTCATAATAAACATGTCAAACATTGAATACTTATATATTGGGTTGGCAAAAGTAATTTTCTAATATAGCTTTATTTTTATCGTATTAAAAATCTATGAACACCTAGGATTATCGCATATTTACGTCTTACGAAGATTACGAAGTCTTGGAGATATTTATGAATATTAAAAAGAAGATTCATAAATATTAGGTCGAGTCATAAGTAACTTCCGATTGCAGCTAAGTAGAATTTATTGTTCATATCTACACGTCGTGAGTTACCATGACAAAGGTTTTATAGATGATTTGGGACAAGAAGTACCAAATGTACTTGCATACATTGTGTTCTTCATCGTCAAAATTGCGTTACGAAAAATTGATGTGAACGACTGCATACATAATGGAGCGACATTTAGATATTAAATAAGTCAACAAGATTTGAACCAATTAATTCAGTGACTTAAACAACTTTGTAGTTAAGACGATGAAGATTTCAATCATTTGCTGCTTTACATAGATGTTCAATGGCTTTAAAAAAGTGAATCAACTTTACAATTTGTTTGATTCAGTACTGGAGTTTCTACAAAATAGAGACAACGAATTAAAGATTAACCTGATTGTAACAAAAATGACCATCCACAAATACAAAGTGATGAATTAATTTAATTATAAACGTTATTTGTGGATAAACTTCTACGGAATCTAGGCCGAGAGGATTTATCTGTACTGTCTCTCAAAAAGGAATGTTTATTTACTAAGAGGTTCTCATATACAATTCAATAAGAGATTCAAATATACTTTAATCATGAATATACCAAATTGGGTTCCAGATCCATTCTCACATGTAAACACACCAGGATTTTCAAATTTAGAAGTAGAACTCATAGAAACTCACAATAAATAAATAACTAACAATAAAATTCTAAAGTAGATACAAAGAGTTCAATAATCATTACCGATACTATTAGGTCGAGTCATAAGTAACTTCCGATTGCAGCCCTGAGTTACCATGACAACAAGTTTTTATTTTCACTATATAGACGAGGCTTCAGTTAGTCTTTTGTAAACTGTTTTGTGATATACACGTTACGTTAAACTGTTTTTTTTTTTCAACCTCTGAAATGGAGAGTGAAAAAGTACATCCGTGCATATATTTAATGGATATGTAACATATGTGTTTTAATAATACAGAAAGAAGTTGTAGGCCTAACGAATATAATTATTAATTATATCATAGATGACAATAAAAAGGTCAACTATATAAAGTTTTTATACCTTTGATATTTGATATAAGCTACTTTTAGCTTATACAAACGAACATTTTCAACAAATTACTTAAATTGAAAGAAAATTTACACCGAAACTGCTTTGAAACTGATCTATACCGGCGATAAAACAAATGGATATCTACAATAAAATCAAACGAGAACGATCATGATCCAAGCATAAACTAGTGTATTTATATGTCCACATATAAATAAATCATGCGTATTTTCAGAATATATGCTGAATTTGTTTTAATTATTAAAAAAATATAATCCACAAATAAATAAGTAAATTATGTATAAAAATCAAAATTTAGTTTATTAAATTGATTTATTTACATTTATAATATTTTCAATAATGTAATATTTTATATATAATATTAAACAACAAAACATAAAGATAGTAAATGATTATAATAAACATATTAAAAACGAAGTTGTAAAAACATAAATAATTTTAAATTAAGTAATTTATTTTCTATGACAAAAGTAACGAAATAATATTGGATGGAATACGAATACGAATGGTTGGAATACGAATACAACAACAACTTAATCACTTTTTACGTATAATTTTCATTTCAATGAAAATATTACAACAGAAAAAAAAATGTGTTGTGAGAATTATGAAATTGGAAATATTTGTTTTTATTTAACATACAGGTTCAAAGATTGTTATAACTAGAAATTAATTTTCGTTTGGACGTTTGGTCTATTAACTCATTTTTTTGCATATTATTCTCTGACGTTTGGAATACCTTGCCGTTGGAAAATGTTTTGTATCTTTCTTTGGTGATATGTTTAACTGTTAAACTTCGCTCATATTTGTGCAAACCCGTAGGATGTGTACCTCCTACACTACCAAAGAATTGATTTCGGTGATAAAATTATATTTCAGTAATTATTACAATTTTTACATTTCCATCCCCAAAAAAATTTAAAAAAAAATAAAAATAAGTTATATTGAAATATTATTGTAACAATATTTATAAATACGTTTTACTGGTTTATACATAAAAAGTAATACATGAAAAGTGTTAGTAAAAATACAATTGTAAAAAATAATGTAATTAAAATGTCACCAAATGCTAGATCAGAAGGTGCACAGCTTCTGCCAATAAAAGTTGTGAGCGTATTAGACCGAAAGCCAAGTGTAGAAACGATTCAGTTATAAATACTTTGCATACATTCAAGAACTATTTAATAGCTCTTGATGAATTTTCTCGTGTAACAACAGCGTTCGCAGTGGTGTCCACTAACAAATTGAGATTTCGCAAAATTCAATGATACTACATTTCATGAAGATAAATTGCTAAATTGCAGACGTTAAATGTCATCCAGGAGATTATTCAATATTGAAAATAAGAACTATACGAATCTTTTACACTGAATGAACAAAATCTAAAACCATAACATTTTTTATTAAATATAGTTTTATTATATATGTCGGAGCACGCGTACCACACCTGATCAAACATCTTATGTGATGGTACACAAAGTGACAATACTATTAAAACCAAATGTTATAATTACTTACAAATTATTTGCGGACCGCAACGCGAGACAATACCATCAAACATCATTGTCTTCGCGCTGGGTCACGTTGATATTCCATCAGGATCACGTGAATATTTAGATCTGTCCAAACACCAGATATTTGCTTATTTGCTGTTCTTTTATAATAATTGCGACCCAATTGGGTCGCAGCTCAAGACAATAGGACGAGGATAGAAAGAACACTATTGTCTTCATTATTTGTTTATTATAACTACACGTGTCGAGGACACGCACACATTCGGGAATCTTCTAGAAGGTAGGGGATTCCTCTGGAATGGGTGTGAGGGAAACAAGACAGCAGAAGGACCGGCAGAGAGACATTCAGATAGAGACATTGAGAGAAGAATGATCAGAGAGTTGCCAGAAGGGTCGCTGGGCTTGGATCTCTAGTCCTAAATTTGTAACAATGACTTCTCCACACGCCTAATCAGAATCTAATCCTGACGCTCCGACATATATTTATTGATAATTACAATAAAATGTTAAATTATGTATTTTCTTTTTCTAAATATTATTGCACAAATATAATAATTATATTTATTGCAGCAATAAATTATAGAAAAAATATTAAAGATATTATCATAATTATTTGAATAAAATATAAGAAGCAACAAAATAAAATATATTATTTACCAATTTGTCAAAATAAAATGTAACCATAATTAATTTAATCATTATGATGATATTCAATAAAACATTTATAAATTTATATATGTTTAATTTAAGAAATTAATTTTGTACATGGAATACTTTTTTCGAAATTTTAAGTTTAATGGATCATGTCTCTCATTTAAAATAAAAAGTAACATATAATGTAAAATATTAAAAATAATTGCTAATAAATGAATTTATGTGCAGTATTTTCTAAAATAATTTCGATCATAAAAATTCTGTTCTTTAATTTCATAAAACCATAATCCTCCACTTTTATAAACATTGCACACATCACAATTATTTTTCTATATTAATCGATCGATGATTGCATTAAAATATTCGATTGCCAATTTGGAAAATAATATTTGATCCAGAGGTTTAACATAATTAAAATTATTTGGTAATGGTAGACTTATTTTATCGGGGTTTGTTGATGGCTCATGCCTTTTATTTAAATATTGCTGTAAATCTTCTACTAAACTTTTACAAAAATCTGATTTGCAATTCGCACCTCTTGAATTTGGAATACTTATATTATTAATAATAAAAGTAGAAAATCTATTAATAAATAAATTGTACGAGGGATTATTGTTTGGTGCCTGCATCTGTCTCAATTGGCCAAACGTGTTTTCTAATGGATCCTGGTTTAATCATTTTGTTGGATATTTCAATTGCATTTTATGCAGCAGAATAAAATTCAATTTTATAAATACCTCGTTTTAAAAAAAAATTGTAGTACAGATGGCTGCTTAATTAATTTATTTTTCTTATTTAAAAATTGCATACTTTTTAAAATATCTTTGGCTTCATACCATAAATGGAAATTTGTGGATTCTATATCACCTTCTTGTAATTTTGTGTCGGTATTGAAACTGTTAAATAAATTGCTTAAAAAATTACATAGCAATGCTGTTCCCATGGAATCTGCAGTAAATTTCTTCCCATTTGAAGTTGATAATTTTCCCTCAATCATAATTTCCATGACCCCGCTTACTGTCTTACTAAAAACTTAAACTGCTTTTGACACTATCATTTTTGGAATCAATTTTGGTTCAACGTGTCGTGCAGTAAGTTTTGGCATTATCCTAACTGATCTTGCTGAATCAATAAAATAGGCAGTTTGTATATCTTCCCAATTTGTTATAAACGACTTTCCATTCATTAGAAATTTTAATTTTTTGTTTAATAAATTATTTCTACCAATTTTGTCACTATATCTTTAACATATCTTACAATGGTGGTAGATTTTGTTGGTCCTTGCGAAAAAATATAAATTTCCAATTTTTGTAAATGCTCCTCACCATGAAGACTTGAGCATGATCTGCTATTCTATATGTCCTATCGTAACCGTCGTCCTCAAATCCACAAAGCATACCTCTTCTAGGCAGATAGTCCAAATGAGGAGTAACTGAAATATTAATGCAAGCAGTCTATCTTCAATGCTACTGCTTACATTAATGTGCTGCTTAAGCGTATTAAAGATATTTTAATTTAAACCAGGATCAATTCTAATTTCGTTATTAAATGTGGTTATTGTAATTAAAGAAGGTAATTGCTTTTTTTAAATATGCTTAGAGCTAAAATTGTATCCTCCAGCTTTGTCCTTTATTCTTCTTGCCAGAATTACGCAATTGACTTTTTTTTTTAAATTCTTACATTTTCATCTAAATTTTGAATTTTTTTTAATTCTTGGTCTTATATTTCTTATTTTATTTTTCTAAATAATAAACTCTATTCTGCAATTTCTTCCTACTATGTGTTTTAATTGTAATGCTTTGTTTTTGTTTCTTATTTCCAATTTTTACAGCCATTGATTTGGAATGTATCATGTTGTATCTCATTCATTCCTTCGCCGTCTAGTTCTACCCCAAATTCGCTCTCTACTTCTACCTCAACTAGTTTTACTTTAATTATGTTCTCTGTCAAGATTGGGAAATCATAATTACAGAAATGGGTTCTTTTCCTATAAGTCTCGGCAAAATGAAGATTACATACCCTTTTTCTATTTCGTATATACAAATCATCGAGATTTTTCAACGAAAGATTATATGTAGCATCTTTGCATTGCTGGAAGATTGGAGAATCGACCGGTGGAAATTTCCTCATCGGAATTTTGTCAAAATGTTTTGTTCTGCATCCATGGACGCAACAGTTGTAAACCATCCTAATGGAAAGCGTTAATTAATTAACTTAAATAATTGAAAGAATATTACTTACTTGCTTGAACAAATTCTAACAAAGCACTTTTATGTTTGGAAATTCAGTAAAGGAATATCAATAAAAAACAAAATATATGTAAAAAAAAAAACAACTATAAAAGTTTTTTATTAAGTTCTGTGAAGCAAACTGTGATAAAATATATTCTATTTTTTGTTGTTGCTTCTTTTGAATCGGGTGCGCGATGTTTGTAATGCATACTTTTTTGTTATGGAGCCAAATGTGCATTTCGTATAGTTCTTCCTGCTTTTTGGAGGCTTCGGGTTCCGGAGGGAAAAGGGAAAGGTGGAAGACTTAGAAAGAAATCTAGCAAAAAAGTGGCTGTACTAAAAACTTTAGAAAATCACAAAATCCTGCATTAACCCAAACTGATGAGCCGACTCACAAATGTTTTATGAACAAAAAATTCGACAGTTTTTTTAAAATAAACTTGCACGAAGCGATAAAAAAATCGAAACTATCGACTTGTGGTCGTAGAGCCACTCGTCCTACATCGAAAATGTTCCTCCGAAGGAGTCTAGAAAACACGGCCAGACGCGGTTGCGAGCAGATGTCTGCTAGTTGAGTGCGAGTCGAAATCGTCACGCAATGCAGAAATGAAGAAGCCATCGCGAATAGTGACCAATCGGAGCTAGAGGCAACCTAGCGGATTACGAATGCTGTTCTGCTAGATAAAATGTTTATTGACCAATGCGAAAAGAAAAACAACGCTATTAACACAGATATCATGCGCGCCTACGATCAGGCGAGGCGGCGTTGGAAACCGACATTTTCACGTACATGTCAAAGGAGGAAGCCAGTCACAGTTTCGTATTTAAAGGCTTGGTCCGGTGGTTGAACTCGCCGGTGGCGAACTCGCCGCGCTTCTCGAGTATGATGTAAAGTTTGTGAAAGAGCTTCCCGGGAAATTCAATTCTATATATCGATCGATCAACCTTAAAACTCGGCGTGATCGACAGTGCCACAGAGGCTAACGGTGAGACGACCACTCCTGTGGAAACTGCACGATGCTGCCGCCATGTGTCAAGTGCGCGAAATAACATCTTAGATCCGTTTATGCAAAACTTGTACATGCCGGCAAAGTGCGCAAATTGCGGCGGTCTGCATACCGCGAGTGAAATGAAGCAGCCAAAAAAACGCACAGCAGCATCCGGCACACACAACTAGCACAAAACCGCCACTTCGAGTGGCGATCTTCGCCTGCAGCGATGCCTCACAACTGCAATGTTCATAGGTTTTTATATTTCCTTGATTTGTTTTCAAAACGATTTGCTAGTCGATTTTTGTTCGATTGAAAAATATTGGGAAAAAAAATGGGATAAAAAGATGCTTTATTTTGAAAAAATAGCGCTTTTCTGCAACCGATTCAGTTTGTACGTACGTACGCAATGGGCAAACAACTAATGTGAGCTATGTAATAATTTAACCAATTTATATTTGTCTCCATTGGCAAATCTCACGGTCTAGCGCACCAGTGCTATCTTCTTCGATAGACAGTAGCTCCAGCTTGGATTTTACTACGGGGCTGGAGATGTTAACTATTTTGTATTTAACTAATTTATCAATAAGTATAACTAAACCATCCGCGTCCTTCATTCGATCCTTCCTGATAACACTATATTTTTATGTAGAAAAACATTTATTTTTTGTGAATCAGAACATTTTAATTTTGTACTTTTCAAGAATTAACGAAAGCTCTGTCTTTGTTTTTCGCGACCAGATTTATTGCGAAAGTTACAAAAGAGCAGCTGCGGTATCGGATCGATCTGTTGCATCAGTTCTGCTCTTGCACGGAACAGTTTGGCAAGGTTTATGATTTTAGAGCTTCGAAGTTCTCCGAGACTGCCGAAGAAGCGTTCTTTTTGTTGCTGTTGACTCGTGCTGTCAATTTCGTTGGTGCTGTTACTATTAGAGTGGATCTTTGCACTTGATGTTTTGATTTCTGCGTCATCATTGTATTTTCCTTTAAGTGTGGCGTCTTGAATGTTGATACTTTTATCGGTTGCGGAACTAGGGGAACACGTTTATCCTTATTTCTGTTCACTACCTGTTGGTTACGGCTTTTAAATATGAAGGTCGTCGAGATTGCAGCGTAGTCACCGCTTCAATTTGTGCATTTCGCCGGTTCTTCAGGAGCCTTCGAAGCCGTAGGTGATTCATTTCACACTTGACACAGTGTGGTTTCATCATACAGTTGCTCACCATCTCTATTGGCTTTGGCCAATAATTTTCCTATTTTTATATTTCTTCACGTTTACATGTTCGATGTATTTTAACTTATTTTTTATTTATAATATAAATGGAATTTGCTTTACCTCTGATTTATTTAATAATATTTATCACATATTCCAGCAAGTTGGAAATTCTTTCTCTCAATATGTCTAATTCGTATCCGGAGTCTAGACCTATTATAACAAAGCTGTGCATCGCAGATAACTTCGGAGTATATGTAAACATGCCAATGTTGCAATTATTGCTCGAAACCACCGCGAAAAGTCTCAGCGTAGATTCTGCTGATTTTATAATGTTGTTATACGTGGAAATTTTCTGGATTGACAGCTGTCGCAATTTTCTCAATAATTTCTCAACTTAGTCTTCGTTCTATTTTTATTGGCGGAGGATTTCATTTTGTTGGCGATTTCGCAACCACAGTTTTCCTTCCACCCGAACAGTCGGTATCCAAAGCATTCGATCCATTCCCTCTACATCGGCTTCATCATTCTCGTAATTCATGTATTCCGAATTTGAAAAAGCACCAACCGTCATTTTCATTTCTCTGCTCCATCAGAGGGTAGATTTGTCTCATGATACCATAGAGTCTGGCGATGGTGAGTTTCATGTGCTCTTTATATGTCTGCCTTCTGTCCAGGTGAATGCCCAGGTATTTAATACTTCTACTTTCTGTTACTGTTTTCTGGATCTTTTTACCAAAGACGTCGATCGGAAATGAGAGGACTGTGTTCTCTCTAGTCTTGGTTTTGTAGAACACAACCTACGTTGGTTTTGTCTGCATTCACCTTAATCTTTCACCTGTCACCTCTTTATGCTTCTCAGGTGGATCTCTACCTTTTTAGCAGCTATGTTTAATGTCTCGGATGTCCCGTACACTGCCGTATCATCAGCAAAGAGGGCAAGATTGGTGTTTAGACCTTTCGGGATGTCATTAATGTACAAGGAAAATAGTACGGGCGCTAAGACCGACCCCTGAGTCACTACGGCGAGAACTTGCTTCACGCTGCTCACATCTTCATTCACCTTGACAGTCAGGTAGCGGTTTGTCAGGTAATTGTTAATAAGAATGATTAGTGGCTCCGAAAAATTTTAATTAATCAATTTATATATAAGACCATCGTCCAAACGCGGTCGAACGCCTAGATCGACGGGCACCACCGCAGTCGCCTTCCGCTCATTAAAACCCACGGCAATGTCATTCGCGATTCTTGCAACTTGGTGGACGGAGCTGTGAGATGGTCTGAATCCATGCTTAGTATCTTGTTGTCGTTGATGTGTTTCTTTAGTCTTGCCAATATAATTCGTTCTAATATTTTGCTGCTGCTATTGAGAAGGCTAATCGGACGATAGCTTGCCGGATGGTGTGGGTTCTTTCCAGATTTCGGAATCGGAATTACCCTTGCCGTCTTCCACCTGCTCGGAAACGTTCTGCATTTTATTGTGCCGTTGATGCAACCTGGCCCTACTTCCGTAGATTTTTTAAAATGACGTTCTGAATAGTCTCTCCCAGGTGCCTTGCTCGGTGCGGTCTTGCGGATGATATTTCTTACCTCGCTGGGTCTTGCCAGCATGTTCACGACTTCCAACGGGTTTTCATGCTGTTGAACTCGTCTGAGAAACCCTCTCACCTCTTCGCTTATCAAACGCTGCTCTGCCTTATCGGTGGTCGCGTCGCCAATGCGATGCACCTCGGCATAATGCTCTGCCAGCATCTCAGCTTTTGCGCGGTCGCTGATAACAGTCTCGCTCGGGTTGTCTCTGGCAATGGTTAGTGCAGGATTTGGTGGTGAGCATCCTGATTTGCCTCCAGAGGGTGTTATCGGTGGGGTGGAGTTTGTTTAGCCTCTTACGCCATCCCTCGTTACGGTGCTCTTTACGTGCACGTTTAATTTGTGCCGTGTACATATTCATCAGCACCTTATCATCCTGGAGTCGGCTTCGTTGCCATGTGCGTCTTTGGCGATTACGCGTGGTGATGAGCCGCTCTATGTGCTGCGGCAGGGCGCTAACAGAATGGCCTCGTTTTATTTTTGGGATAGTTGCTTCCATTGCTTTCTGGATTGCTGCAGTCAGATGTTCGACTAGGACATCCAGTTAGTCGCTTGTCGATGGGCAATGTTTGGGAATGTGATCTTCCTATCTAGCACTTTCCTAAAAAACGTCCAGTTAGCGAATTTGTAATTATATTTATGCTGGTCATTATTTATTGAGAGGCAGGCCTTGTTATTTTTAACACTGAATATAACTGGATCATGATCCGAGCTCAATTCCTGGCTGGTCCATGGATGTGATATGTTGGTGTTATTATTCAGGATAATGTCTATTGTTGTAGGCGATGAGCCGTTCGGAGGAATGTGTGTGGGAAAGTCGGTGAAATGCAAGCTAGTGCCGGTGTAGGAGACGTGGTCGTAAATGGCGATGCCGCTCGCATTCACCGGCACGGAATTTCATGCTGGATGGCGCGCGTTCAGGTCCCCAATCAGCAGTGTTCTGTTCTCTGCCATTATGGTGTCGAGCTCCCTTTTTTCGATTTTATTTTTGGGAGGGTTGTAGGCTGCTATCACTTTCAGGGTCTATTGTTTCGGCTAGCCCTAGCAGCAGTTTCGCTGCTGCCCGAAGCAAGACGCTCAATTTGATTTTGCGCGTCCGCTCGCAGCTGACGGTTGTGTTTCGGGTGGCTCCGCCGCAAGCGGTGCCCGCAGTTCGAGTAGGTAGTCCTGCGAGAGCTGTGTGCTGCGCCCCCCAGTACAATTCATCGCTCGCAGCAGCGTTTAATGTTGTACACCGGGCAGGTGATGGAGCTCGCTGTGTGCGTGTGCCGCTGCAGTTCACGCACTTGGCGGGTGTTTCATTTTCTTGTATGCACTCTGACGTCAGATGGTTAGCGTCATAATTAACGCAGCGCGGCGGCATCGTGCAGTTTCCGCTGTCGTGTCCCCACCGCTGGTATCGGTGACACTGGCTTATGATTTTTGAGTTTTTATATTTTTCTATTCTTATCTTCACGAACTCTATTATTTTTACTTTCTTTTTTACAGTATTAAAATTTATCGATCTTTTAATATTAAACAGGTAAATGGAGTTGTATTTACCTTTAATTTCTTTCGTATAGTTTATCTTTGTGTCCAGGACATCTGTTAATTCTTGCTTCAGCTGGTCCACATCGAAACCTCTATCAATCCCTTTCATGACGAAGCTGTGTGTAGCCTCGTCTTTCGGCGTGTAAGTGTACATGCCTATGTCGCATGTTTCTAAGATATTTTTTGCTTCATCGTACGCACGCATCGAGTCGGTGCTCGAATTCTCGTTATGCCTCACGTAGAAGGTATCGGACATAATGGTACTTGCCATCTGTTGGATCGTTCTTCGGTCCAGTTTCCGCTCCGTCACTATCGGTGGTGGTTTTTTCGATTTTGCCGGCTTCGCGGCAAGACTCGTGGTCGAGCACTTACGTCTCTTTTTTGATCGTGGACTCGGCACTTTCCAGCTTTGGTCAGATTCATCATCGTTTGTCCGTTAGCTCCGGATCAGAGATAAATTCGTTAACTCGCGAGATTCGGCAGCGCCGCGCGAAGACACATATTCGTTACCAATACAGGTGCGTCGATGTTCACACGTCTGCTCGCTACTACCGATCGAGCGGGACTGGACGAGAACCGGTTTTTTATCAACGTGGTATGGTCGTCGCCTATAAAATGTACTTTTTTCCTACACCTCGTTGTCGTACATTACATTCTATGCTAGTGCAATTCAACAACAAAAAGAGACAACTGCAAGCAGTCACCCATCCAAGTACTATCCGCGCCCGACGTTGCTTAACTTTGGTGATAGGACGAGAACCAAATCAATTTAAATTTTTTTCTTTATTTTTTCAAATAATAATAATAAAAATAAATATACAAAGAATTTACATGGCTTAATGCCTTACAATAATGATGTTCGTTAATGGTGGAATGCTTTGTTCTGTTTATAGGTTGATTAGGTTAAATAAAAAAGAAAGGAAGTGATTTTAATTGTACGGGAAAGGGACTGTAAAGATGTATTTTCGAAAAACCCGTTCATCTGCTTCCCCAATCAGGCATTTGCGAATGGCAACTTGCTGAAGGGGAGCCTGTGCTTGAGCACTCCATCTGCTGTGCGACCGCGGGCTATTGCGGCTATGGTTGAGTTGGTGTGGTTGCCTACTTTCGATTCGTAAAAATTTTGGGCCAGTTTCCTCGAGTAGTCCTTCACTCTTGGCATGTTGGCCTCCTCGTGCAGGTCGTCGATGCGGGTGTATCTGTCCCTGTTTAGGGCTAGCCGTAGGCATTTATTCTGGTACACCTGGAGGATGTTGAAGTTGGTGTCAGCTGCATTGCACCAGACGGGCGCTCCGTACACCATTATCGGCCTCAAGATGGTTTTGTAGATGAGCAGCTTGTTGCTGTTGTCGAGACCGCTCCTCTGGGCCATCAGGGGATAGAGCTGTCTCATTACTCCGTACAGTCTCGCGACCGTCTGTTTGAAGTGCTCCCTGTGGGTCTGCGTCCTGTCCAGGTGCACGCCCAGATATTTGATGGCTTTGGCAGCCATCACCTTCCTCGGTTCAATCCTCTTGCCAAAGATGTTGATCGGCTGCAGGAGGATGGTGGACTCCCGCGACTTCGTCTTGAAGAAGACGGCAACATCGGTCTTGTCGGCGTTTACTTTGAACTTCCATCTGCCGAAGTAGGAGCCTATGGTTCGCAGATGGACCTCCACCTTTCGGATAGCGATGTTCGCCGTGTCCGACGTGCCGTAGACAGCAGTGTCGTCCGCGAAGAGAGCCAGCTTGGTGTTCGTGCTGGCCGGGATGTCGTTGATATAGAGGGTGAAGAGGACCGGCGCCAGCACCGACCCTTGCGGCACACCTGCCAGGACTTCCTTTGGATCGCTCAATTCCTCATTGACTTTGACCGTCAGTTGGCGGTGCGGATTTCGTCGTCAACTTCCTCACCTGCCTCCAGAGTGTTGTCCGTGGGCCACAGGTCGCTGATTGCACGCTTGATCTGCGCCGTCAGGAAATTTATCTCGACTTTGTCCTCAGCTAGTCGAGTCCGCTGTCAAAGTCGTCTCTGGCGGTTGCGGGCTGTGATCAGCTGCTCGATGTGCTGCGGCAGCGCATCGTCGTCCTTCTGCTGCCCTCGTTTCGCCTTCTGCATGGCGTTCTGCAGCGCCTGCGTCAGGTGGTCGTCGAGCTCCTCGTTCGTCGATGGGCACGACTTCGGCAGCTTTAGTCCCCTGTCCAGCTCCTTCCTGAAACGAGCCCAATTCTCGTTCTTGTAGCTGAGCCTCTGCCCCTCGGCCTCGATCGGGCGCGGTGCTCTGTTGTTGATCCGTTCAGCGGAAAGTGTCGGTGTCGTGCTCGAAGATGACTGTGCCGCTAGCGTTCACCGGCACGGAGTTCCACGCGTTCAGGTCCCCGACCAGCAGCGTCCTGTCCTCGGCCAGGATGGAGTCCAACTCTGCACGGCTCAGTTTGTTCTTTGGCGGATTGTAGGCTGCCACCACGTCAGACCGGCCTCCAGCTCGATGACGAGCAGCTCCAGCTTGGAGGTCAGCACCGGACTGGAAATCGTCACCTCCTTGTAATTGATGGTTCTGTGAATGAGAATAAGCAGACCACCAGCACCTTTCCTCCGATCCCTCCTGACGATGGTGAAGCCTCGCTGTCGAAAGGTGTCCGTTGGTCCCAGCCTCGTCTCCGACACGCAGGCGATTCCGATGCGGTTTCGAGCGAGGAACAGCGACAACTCAGCTCTCCTCGTCGCCAGCCCGTTGACGTTCCAGGTGCAGACCCTCAGTTGTTGTTGACGCTCTCGGCAAACGACTCGATGAGCTCCAGCTGCTGCATCGGATCCTCCGTCTCGGCGAGCGCAAGCAGCTGCTCGACCCAGGTTCACCTTGCTGGCCGTCTCCTCTCTCACCTTCATGTAGTAACGCAGGGCTGCGATGTCCTCCGTTGCCTTCGTTGGAACGCTGGCGGCGGCGATGTTCTGCTGCGTCCTCGTTGAAGTCGTTGGTGGTTGCATGGTTGTCGTCTTCTGTGCCGGCGATTTCTCTTACTCTCGAGACGTCGATGCTGCGTTCGCCGGTGGCGCTGGTGGAGGTTGCCAACTCGGCACGTGCTGCGCTGGTTTCGTCTAGGTGAACTGTGCACGGTCGCACGCTGCTGGTGGTGGTTGGTGAGTCGCTTCCGCGAACGGCTCCAGGTGTTGGTTTAGCGGAGGGAACATCATGCGTCCGCCTCGACCTGCAGGTCCTCCCCGACCTCGTGCGCATGCACGCGGACGTGAGATGATCTTCGTCGCACTTGACGCACCGCGGCTGCATCGTGCAGTTTCCAATCGCGTGACCCCACCTTTGGCACCGATGGCACTGCCCGAGCACTTTCCTGTTTTTGTAGCGCTCCACTCGCACCTTCACATACTCCACCACTCGCACCTTCTCCTTGATGGCCCCGAACGTGGTGGACTTCTTCACGTTGAAAAGGTACAGCGAATTTACCTTGCCCACGATTTCGCGCACGAACTTCACTTCGACTTCGAGTAGGCCGGCCAGCTCGCACTTCAACTCCTCGACCGGAAACCCACGATCCAGACCCTTGATTACAAAGCTGTGGCTCGCCTCGTTCCTCGGAGTGTATGTAAACATCCCCACGTTCGCTGCCTCCAGGACCGCCTTGGCCTGCTCGTAGGCGCGTACGGTGTCGGTGCTAATGTTGCTGCTCTTCTCGCGCTGCTCCACGTGGAAGTTCTCCGGCTGAACGGCGCTTGCGATACGCTGTATCAGCTGCCTGTCCAGCTTCCTCTCCGTTATTATTGGAGGTGGCTTTCTCTCTTTGGTTTGTGCCGTCGGGCACTTGGCTTTCGCAGCCTTCCTCGTGCGCGGGCTGGTGACGACGGTCCAACCGTCCTTCGGCTCGCTTACCTCATTTTATGAGTCCGTCGACGCTTCGTCAGCGGAGGACTCGCTCAGCAGCAGCTGCGTTGTTTCACGGACAGCGGCGGCCTTGCGCTGGAGTTCGCTTGCCACCTGACTGCTCGGCGCTGCGTCTTTCTCGGCCAACCTGGCCATGCGTCTTGTTGTCGGTGGTGAAGCCACGCTGTTATCACCACTCTCGGCGGCATCGATCGCATTCTCATCATCAATATCGTCCTCTTTTTTGAGGTTCGTCGCACGCGCCACTCGGCGAGCACGTAATGGCGGCCGCGTGGAGCTCGCTCGCACTGATTCCTGCATCATCCTCGCCGGTGGCTCGGAATCTGCGGCAATTCGCACACACTCGCGTTTCTCACACTTCTACCCACGTTATCGCACAGATATTTTCCGTTTTTTAATGTTCTTTTTGCGGAATTTAACAATTTTAGTCGACCTGGACAGCGGAGCTACTAAGCCACACCCACTCTAATCTGCGGTCTGCGCGCGACTGGTGGACGAGAACCGGTTTCTTATTAACGTGGTATGGTCGTTAATTAAGTGACAACGGCACGCGGTGTTCAAAAGCGGTCACCCATCCAAGTACTATCCGCGCCCGACGTTGCTTAACTTCGGTGATCGGACGAGAACCAATTCAATTTAAAATTTTCTTTATTAAAATTCTGTTATGTAGTTTACAATATGTAATAATAATAGGTAACAACTTCCATGGCACATAGCCTTACAGCTGTGTATGTTGGTACAATCAATTTGTTGATACTGTTCAAACCGCCTTGATGGTAAGTAACTTTAAGAAATAAAAAAATTCAATTTTTTTCTTCTTAATGTTGGCAACGTTATATATATTTTTTTTAAATATTAAAAATAAATGAATATAAAGAAAAAATAAATGTAAATAGCAAAATATTTTATTTTCCAATTAATAATTTACAACTTCGTGATACAAGCACAAGGCAGCAATGGCTATCATCGTCTTTGTAATGTATTCTGATATGAATCCCATCAATTATCAATTGAGATGCTTCACGTCCACTCACTTTTGAAGGAATAAACATTTATTATTAGTATTTAAGTTCAACATTACATCAATGGTATAATTACCTCTCAAGCAGTGTCCAGCAGCTCCCTCCTCATAGATGATCCACTTATACTCAAAGATCCATCCACTTTAAGGAATAAACATTTATTATTAGTATTTAAGTTCAACATTACATCAATGGTATAATTACCTCTCAAGCAGTGTGCACTAGCTTCCTCCTCATAGTTGGTCAATGCAAGTGTTTAGTTATACCCTTATTTCTTATGTTTTCTTGCGTATTCCAAAAATTTTACTTGTAACGGATCCTTTTTATCAATAATTTCTGAATCATCTTTTAAAATTCCATTTAGTGTTTTAAAATACCTTCTAAACAGTTTACTTAAAACATGTTCCAGTAATTTATCAATAAAATCATCCGTGTGTGCGCATTTCATAAAATTCCAATTTGTATTGTCTTTTATATAATCTTTCAACGATATGTAGGGATCATATTTCTCTGTCAGAACGTAAGGCAATATAAAATAAGTTGTATTAAATAGAGCAATGGGTGACCTTAGAAGAAACTCTGAACAATATGTTCTAAAATATTGTTCATTATATGAGTCCTTCTGCTCCATTAAACGAAAAGATAATCCTTCCCCTGCGTAAATATTTTTATTACAAACATCACAATTATTTTTTACAATAAATTGTTCAATTGGTTTTAAAATATTTACAGACAGATTGGAAAAAATTATCCCTTGAAGCGGATCATCATTGATATATTTAATTGGCAATTGTTTTGTCAGTTTTGGACCTTCATGTGCTTGATTTAAAAATATATTTAAATCTCCAATGATAGAGCCACAAAAGTCTGGTTGACAATTTGAGCCTCTTGCATTGGAAATTATAACGTTATAAATCTACTAATAAATAAAGCACAAGAAGGTTTATTGTTCAGCCCTCCTATTTGTCTCAATTGACCAAAGTAATTTTCGAGAGGATCCTGGTTAAACGACTTGGTTGGCAAATATTTTAAGCCCATATTTTGTAACAGAATAGAGTGCAGGTTAATAAAACCATCTATTGTTGCTACAAAATTTCTTAGGACTGGTGGCTGTTTAATGAATTCATTATTCTCTTTAACAAATTTCATGCTTTTTACAACCTCTTTGGCTTCATATCATAGTTGCAAATGTTTTTATCCCATTGCGACACACTTTTTTACATCTTCATTATCCTTCTTAACTATGCCAAGATTTAGACTGTCAAATAACTTGTCTAAATAATTGCATAGAAAAGCTGTGCCCATAGATTCTGATGTAAATTTTCTCCTATTTGGACACGAACAGTTAAATTCTATTAACATTTTCATGTGAGCTGTATAACTAAACACTTGCACAGCTTTAGAGACCTTCATCTTCGGAATTTTCTCAGCGAGGACATGTCTTTCTGTCAACTTTGGCATAATTCTCCAACTATCTTGCCAATTGTCAATGTAATAAGCAGATAACACATCCTCCAAACTGGCTGTTAAGTGCTTACCATTTAAATTAAATTTTAAATTTTTATTCAATAAATTGTTTCTCATACATTTTATGATATGACATATATCATATAGAGGAACAATTTCACAATCACCAATTCTTATTATATTTGCCTTAGGTTCTTTATTTTCTTTTATATATATATATATTCTTCTTGAATTTTCTAGAAGCATATTAATTGCAGCACAATTTATAGGACCTTGGTCACAAACAAGTGCTACAACTATATACTCTATATTTGCCAACCTTGTTACAATGTTTTTGATAAATCATACTATGGTGGAGGATTTAGTTGTACTTTGAGTAAAACTAAAACTTACAGGAAATTTCCACTTCCTGTAAATACTCCTCACCATAAATACTTGAGCATGATCAGCTACTCTACTTGTCCTTTCATAACCATCATCCTCAAAACCACAAAGTATGCCTCGGTCAAGCAGATAGTCCAAGCGAGGTGTAACTGACATCTCATCAAATATCAATGTAACAAGTCTCTCTTCAATAACACTGTTTGCACCAAGGTGCGGTTTCAGTGTATTGAAAATGTTATCGTTTAAACCAGGATCAATTCGAATCTTATTACTTAATCTTAGAAGTGTTGACAATGATGGCAAATTAAAAACATCAGCTAAGAAGTGGTAGCATTTCCTACTTTGCTTGAAGATTGCTAAAGCAAATACCTTATCATGAAGCTCGTAAGACTCTCCCCCCTTTTTTTTTATCTATGTTCGATAATTGGCATTTAATTATTTTTTTTACATTAACATTAAATTTTTTTAAATTCTTAAATTCCTTGCATTCTTTTTTGTATTTAATGTTAAGCTTATGTACCTAGCTTAGCTTTTTTTGGATTTGCTTTCTGCTTCTTCTTCTACATGTTTTTAATCCACCTTTCTTATTGGCAACAACTTTCTCTTCTATGTGGGCATTCGTCTCATCAACAATACTTATTTCTTCCAATTCAATAAGATTGTTACTCAATCAATAATATTAACTTCATCAACCTCTACTACTTCCAAAATATTTTCCGTTAACATGGGGAAATCATAAGAACGGAAACAAAATCTATTTTTGTACACATCAGTGAAATGCAGATTACACACCCTCTTTGACTTATATATAAGTTGATCATTCATGTCTTTTACTATAATATTCCCTGCAGCTTTTTTCCTCTGCTGAAACAATGGCGAATTCAGCGGAGGAAATTTCCTCATCGGAATACCATCGGTACATTTTGTAAAGCTTCTTTTAACGCAACAAATTAATACCATCCTAATACACAACGTACATTCATTAATTTAAACTTACAAATATATACTCAAAATAAATAAAAATAATACTTACTTGCTTGTTTGTGCTGTTACTACATCGAAATTCTTTTGATTTAACTGTTCGCGGAAACGCGGAAACGCGGAAACGGAAACTATCATAAAGTTTTTCTCGCAAAGTAAACATTTGAAAAAGTTCCGAATGGTTCCGAATATCAAAAACCCGAAGTAAGACGCATGCAGCAAACCTAAAAATTAACAACCAAAAAAACGTATCCTCTGAAGCCTCCCTGGTAGAGCTGTCTCATAACTCCGTAGAGTCTGGCTACTGTCAGCTTGAAGTGTTCTCTGTGCGTCTGCCTCCTGTCCAGGTGAACGCCCAGATATTTCACGCTCATTTTGCCCATGACGGTCCGGGGCTGAATCTTCGTTCCAAAGACGTTCATAGGAACCGGAAGATAGGTGGCCTCTCTGGTTTTAGTTTTGAAAAACACAGCAACGTCCGTTTTATCCGCATTAATTTTCCATTTGTCAAAAAAGGTTTCGATGGTCCGCAGGTGAATTTCGACTTTTCTGATCGCGATGCTCACCGTATCCGAGGTTCCGTACATCGCTGTGTCGTCTGCGAAAAGGGCTAGGTTGGTGTTGGGATGTCATTAATGTACAAGCTGAAGAGGATTGGTGCCAGCACAGACCCTTGTGGCACTCCTGCTACTACATCTTTGGCGGTACTGATGTCGTCATTCACCTTTACACATAGGTGACGATCTGTCAGGTAACTGTGGACTAGTCGAATTAAGGGTTCTGGAAACTCATATTTAATTAATTTGTATAATAGTCCATCCGTCCAGACACGATCGAAGGCTTTTTCCAGATCTATGAGTACAACGGCTGTAGCTTTTCTCTCATTAAATTCCATCGAGATGTCATTGGCGAGTCGCGCGACCTGATGGACCGAGCTGTGTGATGGCCGAAATCCGTGCTGCTCCTCAATTAGAATTTTATTTTTGAAGATATGCTTTTGAATTCTGATCAAAATAATCTTTTCGCAAATTTTGCTCATGCAATTTAGTAGGCTGATCGGACGATAGCTTGCTGGGTGGTGGGGGTTCTTTCCTGGCTTTGGTATCGGGATCACTCGAGACGTCTTCCACCTGGTCGGAAAGATTCCGGATTTTAGTGTGCCGTTGATGATGTGTGTTAGCGCGACGAGGCCCTTCTTCGACAGGTTGTTCAGGACGATGTTCTGAATCGAGTCTTCTCCGGGGGCTTTTCTGGTTGCTGAGTTGAGGATGACCTTTCTCACCTCTCCTGGTCTGGCCAGCATTTCATCGATTTCCAATGGGTTGCTGTGTTGTCGCATGCGCCTCAGAAACCTTTGGACTTTTTCGCAGATCGTCCGCTGTTCTGCCGTATCCGTCGTCGCGTCTCCGATGCGATGGACTCCGGCGTAGTGCTCCGCTAGTAGTTCCGCCTTCGCTGCGTCGCTGATTGCGGTCTCGCTCGAATCGTTTTCGGTCTTGGAGAGCGCCGGTAGCGGAACGGATTTCGTCGTCAGCCTCCTAATCTGCCTCCAGATCGTGTTATCGGTTGGGTTGAGAATGCTCAACTTGCTGTGCCAAGCCTCGTTCCGGTGGTCGTTAAGCGCTCGCTTCATCTGGGCCGTCAAGAAGTTCATCTTGATTTTGTCGTCTTGAAGTCGCGTCCGCTGCCATAGCCATCTCTGCCGGTTGCGCGTGGTGATGAGGCGGTCGATGTGCTGAGGTAGAGCGCTGTCGCCCTCGAAGTTATGTCGTTTCACTTCCGGGATATTGGTGTGCATGGCGTTCTGCAATTCTTCCGTCAAGTGGTCGACCAAGGAATCCAGCTGCTCCTTCGTTGACGGACATTTCGGCGGGATCTTAAGTCACCTGTCCAGCTCCTTTCTGAAATGTTTCCAGTCTACGTTTTTGTAATTATATTTCTTTCCTTGAACTTGGAGTGGATAGTGGGCCCTATTGTTGATGAGTTCGAAGAGGACTGGATCATGATCAGAGCTCATCTCTCGGCAAGTCCACGGTTGGGAGATGCTGGCCTTACGATTGAGGATGATGTCGATTGTCGTCGGGGTGGATCCGTTCAATGGAAAGTGAGTTGGGGAGTCGGTGAAGTAGAGACTGGTGTCGGTGTCCGAGATGTGGTCGAAGATGGCGGTTCCGCTCACGTTCACCGGGACAGAGTTCCATGATGGATGCCGCGCATTTAAGTCTCCGATGAGCAGCGTCTTATCCTCTGCCAAAATGGTGTCTAGTTCCCTTCTGCACAGTTTGTTCTTCGGCGGGTTATAAGCTGCCACCAGCTTCAACTTGCTTTCTAGTTCAACAGCAAGCAGTTCCAACCTGGAGGTCAATACCGGGCTCGAGATCGTTATTTGTTTGTATTTAATACTCTTGTGTAAAAGTATGATTAGTCCGCCAGCGCCTTTCTTGCGGTCCTTCCTCAAAATGGTATAATTTTTCATGTAGAATTTATCATTTACACCTAGTTTTGTCTCTGAGATACACATAATTTTAATTTTGTTTTTATTTAAAAATAATGATAGCTCTGATCTTTTTGTTATTATTCCGTTTGCATTCCACATACAAAGTTTTAATCGGTCCTGATGCTGTCTATGTGTTCGTCTATCATCATGATTTGTTCCATGGGGTCCGTCGTCTTGGCCAATGCTAGCATCAAGTCCGCTGCTGCTCGAAGTAGTTTGGCCAAATTTATTTTGCCGGCTGTTTCTTCCCTGACTTTCAAATAATATTTCATTGCTGCAATGTCCTCTGCAGCAGATGTATTTATGATTGTTTTGGTGCTTGCTACTGGAGTTTTCACTGCGAGTTTTGTGGATGGTGTAGGTTGCGGTTGCGTTTTTATGTTGCATTTTTGAAGTTTCGGGTTGGCTACATCGGCCCATGTAATTTTCGTTTGTGGTGTTGCAGTGTGATTTTGTTGAAGGGATTCTCTGTATTGTAGTAATTTTGTCTGTGCTTTCTGAGAGTTTTGGTTTTTGCATGTTGCAGGTATTGTTTTTGTTGTAGTGGATTGCTGGGTTGGTTTCAGCGGTGGAGTGCTCATCGTTTTGTTTGTATTCCGGTTTTTTGATAGGGATTGTAGTTTGTCTTTGTAGACTTTGCATTCTACTGAGTTGGCTGTGTGGTTTCCTCCGCAGTTCGCACATTTGGCAGGTTCTGCGTTGGATTTGGAGCATTCATTTGTGACATGGTCACCGTCACATTTGACGCAGTGAGGTTTCATGGTACAATTTCTTGATGCGTGGCCCCATTTTTGGCATCTATGGTACTGTCCGAGAATTTTTTTGTTTAAATATTTTTCTATTTTAATTTTGACAAAATCTAGGGTTTTAACTTGTTCTCGGATCAGGTTTATGTTGAATAATTTACTTAGGTTAAATAAGTAAATTGACGAGTACTTTCCTTTAATTTCTTTTACGTAGTTTATAATTGTTTTTAATTTTGCTTCCAATGCAGCTTTGATATCCTCAATTTCGAGACCTCTTTCCAGACCTTTTATCACTAAGCTATGCATGGCTTCTTCTTTAGGAGTGAAAGTGTACATTCCAATGTTATGTCTATTCAAATCCGATTTTACTTTTTCATATTGCAATTTATTAGCTGTGATAATTTTGCTTGAATTTTGTCAGTGTGTAATGCAAATACCTGTATTATCTATCAATAGCTGATACAATTATATTTTTCATCTGTTTGCTCAGTTGACCTTCAGTTATTATGGGAGGAGGTCTCCTATCCTTGGCCATGTCATTGGGTTTCCTTTTCCTTACTAATGGGATTTCATCATCACTTTCATCGGTCGAAATTAGCTCATGCCGTTTTTTTCGTTTATGTGACACTGACGTCCATTGCTCGTTGAGTTCCTCATTTTCGGAAAAATTCATCTCCATTTGGTCCAGCACGTGCTCAGCACATTCCGCACTCACATGAGATGCATCTTCATCGTCCCTCGCATCCATGATGTATAATTTTGAATTTTTGTATTAAAAAATACACTTTTTTAAAATAATTTTCAGGAGCAAACGATTTTAGACTTTTTAATTCCGTTGCTAACAACGGACGGGACGAGAACCGGTTTTTTATCAACGAGGTATGGTCGTTGCCTATAAAATGTACTTTTTTCCTGGCTTACCAAGACCGCTCCTGCTATATAATACGTACATGTACAGAGTGATAGGTAAAGTTCGCGAGTGCTCGCGAAAACGTATATTCGACATATATCGTATTTATTTGTTCGAGGTCTGTATATTTATTCACAATATGTGGTTATTACACAAACATTTTTTTTTTAATTTAATTTAAGTTTGATATTTTTTTGTATAAATATATAAATATTGGCGTCAGAATTCGTGCTCATCCTTTATTAGTGGTGAAAAAAGTTTCTGCGTCATTTATATATTATTTGGTGGTGGATGCGACTGGTTCTCGAGGCAACATGGCTGCTAGCGCCGCTTTTCGCTACACCTCGTTGTCGCACGTTGCGTTGCGTTCTATGCTAGTGCAATTCAACAGCAAAAAGAGACAGCGGCAAGCGGTGTTCCCAAGCGGTCACCCATCCAAGTACTATCCGCGCCCGACGTTGCTTAACTTCGGTGATCGGACGAGAACCAATTTTTTCAATTTTAAAAGTTTCTTTATTTTAAATTTGATTGTATAATATATGTACATAATACCATATAAATTATAAAATATTTACATTCAATTTTCCTGGCATATTGCCTTACAAAAAGAGGGGTCATTAAGAATTGGGATCCGGGTGGTCTACCTTGTTTATTAAATTATTTGTTTTTGGATCGGGTGAATAAAAATGAGGGATAATATTTATTGTGCGGGAAATTATTTAAAGATTGGTTTTTTTAAAAAAACCCGCTCATCGCCTGTTCCCGATTCAGTTGTTCGCGAACGGTAATTTGCTGAATGGGAGTTTATGCTTCAGCACTCTGTTAGCTGTTCGATTTCGCGCGATTGCTGCTATGGTCGGGTTGGTGTGGTTGTCTACCTTATGCTCGTAAAAATGTTGTGCCAGTTTTCGCGCATATTCTTTTATTCTGGGTAAATTCGCTTCCTCGTGCAGATCATCTATTCGTGTGTACCTGTCCCTGCTCAATGCTAGGCGCAGGCACTTGTTCTGGTAGACCTGTAAGATGTTGTAATTTGTGTCACTAGCACTGCACCAGACGGGGGCACCGTAGGTCATTATTGGCCTTAGTATTGATTTATATATCAGTAGTTTGTTGCTACAGTCGAGTCCACTTCTCTGCGCCATCAGAGGGTATATTTGCCTCATGACACCATAGAGCCTGGCGATGGTGATTCTCATATGTTCTTTATATGTCTGCCTTCTGTCGAGGTGGATGCCCAGATATTTGATGGTTTTGTTATCTGTTATTGTTTTCGGCTGAATCTTTTTACCAAAGACATCTATCGGGAAAGAGAGGGCTGTGTTCTCTTTGGTCTTAGTTTTGTAGAACACCCCTACTTCAGTTTTGTCAGCATTCACCTTAATTTTCCATTTATCAAAGTAGCTCTTTATGCTTTTCAGGTGGATCTCTACTTTTTTAGCAGCTATATTTAATGTGTCGGATGTCCCGTACACTGCCGTATCATCAGCAAAGAGGGCAAGATTGGTGTTTAGACCTTTCGGGATGTCGTTAATATACAAGGCAAATAGTACGGGCGCTAAGACCGACCCCTGAGGCACTCCGGCGAGGACTTGCTTGATACTACTCACATCCTCATTCACCTTGACAGTCAGGTGGCGGTTTGTCAGATAATTATTGATAAGAAGAATCAGTGGCTCTGAAAAATTGTAACTAATTAATTTATATATAAGACCATCCGTCCAAACGCGGTCGAATGCCTTCTCTAAATCGACGAGCACCACCGCAGTCGCCTTCCTCTCATTAAATCCCACGGCAATGTCGTTAGCGATTCTTGCAACTTGGTGGACGGAGCTGTGAGATGGTCTGAATCCATGCTGCTCATCGATTAGTATCTTGTTGTCATAGATATGTTTCTTTAGCATTGCCAATATAACTCTTTCTAATATTTTGCTCGTGCTATTGAGGAGGCTAATTGTACGATAGCTTGCCGGATGTTGTAGGTTTTTTCCAGGTTTCGGAATCGGGATTACTCTTGCAGTCTTCCACCTGCTCGGAAACGTTCTGCAATTCATCGTGCCGTTGATAATGTACGTCAGTGCAACCAGGCCTTTTTTGGACAAATTTTTTAAGATGACGTTCTGGATAGAGTCTTCCCCAGGTGCCTTTCTCGGTGCGGTCTTATTAATAATATATCTTACCTCGCTGGGTCTTGCTAGCATGTTCTCAATTTCCAGCGGGTTTTCATTCTGCTGAACGCGTCTGAGGAACTCTCTCACCTCTTCGCTGATCGAACGCTGCTCTGCCGTATCGGTGATCGCGTCGCCAATGCGATGCACCTCGGCATAATGCTCTGCCAGCATCTCAGCTTTTGCGCGGTCGCTGATAGCAGTCTCGCTCGAGTTGTCTCTGGCAATGGTTAGTGCAGGTATCGGTGCGGATTTGGTGGTGAGCATCCTGATTTGCCTCCAGAGGGTGTTATCGGTGGGACGGAGTTTCTTTAGCCTCTTACGCCATTCCTCATTACGGTGCTCGTTAATTGCACGTTTAATTTGTGCCGTGTGCATATTCATCAGCACCTTATCATCCTGGAGTCGGCTTCGTTGCCATGTGCGTCTTTGGCGATTACGCGTGGTGATGAGCCGCTCTATGTGTTTCGGCAGGGAGCTGACAGAATGGTTTTGTTTAATTTTTGGGATGGTTGCTTCCGTTGTTTTCTGGATTGCTGTAGTCAGATGTTCGACTAGGGCATCCAGTTCTTCGCTTGTCGATGGGCAATGTTTTGGAAGTGTGATCTTCCTATCAAGCTCTTTCCTAAAAAACGTCCAGTTAGCGAATTTGTAATTATATTTGTATTGCTGGTCATTATTTATTGGGAGACAGGCCTTGTTAGTTTTAATACTGAATATAACTGGATCGTGGTCCGAGCTTAATTCCTGGCTGGTCCATGGTTGTGATATGCTGGTGTTATTGTTCAGAATGATATCTATTGTTGTAGGCGATGAGCCGTTCGGAGGAAAGTGTGTGGGAAAGTCGGTGAAATGTAAGCTGTTGCCGGTGTAGGAAACGTGGTCGTAAATGGCGATGCCGCTCGCATTCACTGGCACGGAATTCCATGCTGGATGGCGCGCGTTCAAGTCCCCAATCAGCAGCGTCCTGTCCTCTGCCATTATGGTGTCGAGCTCCCTTCTTTCAATTTTATTTTTGGGGGGGTTGTAGGCTGCTATTACTTTCAGTTTGTTCTCAAGTTCGATAGCTAACAGTTCCAGCTTGGATTCCAGTACGGGATTGGAGATTGTGATTTCCCTGTATCTCACCGACTTGTGGACTAGGATCAGTAAACCACCCGCTCCTTTTTTGCGGTCCTTTCTAACGACGGTGTAGTTTCTCATGTGGAAGGTGTCATTTGGTCCTAGCTTGGTTGGCATTCCAGGTGCATATGCTCAGAAGTTCACGCTCTCTGCGAACTCCTCGATAAGGGTTAACTGCATTATCGGGTCTGTTGTTTCGGCTAGTCCTAGCAGCAGTTTCGCTGCTGCCCGAAGCAGGACCCTCAATTTGATTTTGCTGGAGGTCTCCTCCCGCACCTTCATATAATATCTCAGCGCTGCAATGTCCTCCGAGGCCGCCGCCGCCACTGCCGTCGTGGGAGCACAGTTGCTGTTGTTGATTCTTACTGTTGTTGCTTCTGTTACTTGTGGTTGTCGCTTCGATTTCGTCACCCGTCGGGAAGATTTTTCTTGCGTCACCTCTTCTACTTCTTGCGCCCACGACGTGGACGTTGTCGCTTTCTTCACCGTTGGTGGTGGTGGTGGTGGTGGTCGCTTCTCCGGCCTGCTTCTCGCAGCATGCGGCCAAGGATTCAGTGCGCGTCCGCTCACAGCTGTCGGTTGTGTTTCGGGTGGCTCCGCCGCAAGCGATGCCCGCAGTTTGAGTAGGTGGTCCTGCGAGTGCTGTGTGCTGCGATCCCCCATTCCAGTGCGTCGCTCGCGACCGCTTCGGCCGGGCGGTGCTCGACTCGAGGCCGCCGGCTGCTTTTTTGTGTTTTTTGTTTTTTCCAGCATTTTAATGTACACCGGGCAGGTGATGGAGCTCGCTGTGTGTGTGCCGCTGCAGTTCGCACACTTGGCGGGCGTTTCATTTGCTTGTTTGCACTCTGACGTCAGATGGTTAGCGTCACATTTAACGCAGCGCGGCGGCATCGTGCAGTTGCCACTGCCGTGTCCCCACCGCTGGCATCGGTGACACTGGTTTATTATTTTAGAGTTTTTATATTTTTCAATCCTTATCTTTACAAATTCTATTACTTTTACTTTGTCTTTCACGGTATTATAATTTATTGCTCTTTTAATATTAAAAAGGTAAATGGAGTTGTATTTACCCTTAATTTCTTTCGCGTAATTTATCTCTGTGTCCAGCAGATCTCTTAATTCTTCTTTTAGGTGGTCCACATCGAAACCTCTGTCAATGCCTTTTATGACGAAGCTGTGCGTAGCCTCGTCTTTCGGCGTGTACGTGTACATGCCTATGTCACAGGATTCCAATATATTTTTTGCTTCATCGTACGCACGCATCGAGTCGGTGCTGATGGTGCTCGAATTCTCATTATGCCTCACGTAGAAGGCGTCGGGCAGAATGGCATTTGCCATCTGCTGGATTATTCTTCGGTCCAGTTTCCGTTCCGTCACTATCGGTGGTGGTTTTTTCAATTTTGCCGGCTTCGCGGCAAGACTCGTGGTCGAGCACTTACGTCTCTTTTTTGTCCGTGGACGCGGCACTTTCCAGCTTTGGTCAGATTCATCATCATTGTCCATTAGCTCCGGATCAGAGATAAGTTCGTTGTCTCGCGACGGGAGATCGCGAGATTCGGCAGCGCCGCGCGAGGACTCACACATATTCGTTGCCGATACAGGTGCGTCGCTGTTCACACGTCTGCTCGCTACGACGGATCGAGCGAGACTGGGGGACGAGAACCGGTTTTTTTATCAACGTGGTATGGTCGTTGCCTATAAAATATACTTTTTTCCTGGCTTACCAAGACCGCTCCTGCTATATAATACGTACATGTACAGAGTGATAGGTAAAGTTCGCGAGTGCTCGCGAAAACGTATATTCGACATATATCGTATTTATTTGTTCGAGGTCTGTATATTTATTCACAATATGTGGTTATTACACAAACATTTTTTTTTTAATTTAATTTAATTTTGATATTTTTTTGTATAAATATATAAATATTGGCGTCAGAATTCGTGCTCATCCTTTATTAGTGGTGAAAAAAGTTTCTGCGTCATTTATATATTATTTGGTGGTGGATGCGACCGGTTCTCGAGGCAACATGGCTGCTAGCGCCGCTTTTCGCTACACCTCGTTGTCGCACGTTGCGTTGCGTTCTATGCTAGTGCAATTCAACAGCAAAAAGAGACAACGGCACGCGGTGTTCCCAAGCGGTCACCCATCCAAGTACTATCCGCGCCCGACGTTGCTTAACTTCGGTGATCGGACGAGAACCGGTTTTTTATCAACGTGGTATGGTCGTTGCCTATAAAATATACTTTTTTCCTGGCTTACCAAGACCGCTCCTGCTATATAATACGTACATGTACAGAGTGATAGGTAAAGTTCGCGAGTGCTCGCGAAAACGTATATTCGACATATATCGTATTTATTTGTTCGCGGTCTGTATATTTATTCACAATATGTGGTTATTACACAAACATTTTTTTTTTAATTTAATTTAATTTTGATATTTTTTTGTATAAATATATAAATATTGGCGTCAGAATTCGTGCTCATCCTTTATTAGTGGTGAAAAAAGTTTCTGCGTCATTTATATATTATTTGGTGGTGGATGCGACTGGTTCTCGAGGCAACATGGCTGCTAGCGCCGCTTTTCGCTACACCTCGTTGTCGCACGTTGCGTTGCGTTCTATGCTAGTGCAATTCAACAGCAAAAAGAGACAACGGCACGCGGTGTTCCCAAGCGGTCACCCATCCAAGTACTATCCGCGCCCGACGTTGCTTAACTTAGGTGATCGGACGAGAACCGGTTTTTTATCAACGTGGTATGGTCGTTGCCTATAAAATATACTTTTTTCCTGGCTTACCAAGACCGCTCCTGCTATATAATACGTACATGTACAGAGTGATAGGTAAAGTTCGCGAGTGCTCGCGAAAACGTATATTCGACATATATCGTATTTATTTGTTCGAGGTCTGTATATTTATTCACAATATGTGGTTATTACACAAACATTTTTTTTTTAATTTAATTTAATTTTGATATTTTTTTGTATAAATATATAAATATTGGCGTCAGAATTCGTGCTCATCCTTTATTAGTGGTGAAAAAAGTTTCTGCGTCATTTATATATTATTTGGTGGTGGATGCGACTGGTTCTCGAGGCAACATGGCTGCTAGCGCCGCTTTTCGCTACACCTCGTTGTCGCACGTTGCGTTGCGTTCTATGCTAGTGCAATTCAACAGCAAAAAGAGACAACGGCACGCGGTGTTCCCAAGCGGTCACCCATCCAAGTACTATCCGCGCCCGACGTTGCTTAACTTCGGTGATCGGACGAGAACCGGTTTTTTATCAACGTGGTATGGTCGTTGCCTATAAAATATACTTTTTTCCTGGCTTACCAAGACCGCTCCTGCTATATAATACGTACATGTACAGAGTGATAGGTAAAGTTCGCGAGTGCTCGCGAAAACGTATATTCGACATATATCGTATTTATTTGTTCGAGGTCTGTATATTTATTCACAATATGTGGTTATTACACAAACATTTTTTTTTTAATTTAATTTAATTTTGATATTTTTTTGTATAAATATATAAATATTGGCGTCAGAATTCGTGCTCATCCTTTATTAGTGGTGAAAAAAGTTTCTGCGTCATTTATATATTATTTGGTGGTGGATGCGACTGGTTCTCGAGGCAACATGGCTGCTAGCGCCGCTTTTCGCTACACCTCGTTGTCGCACGTTGCGTTGCGTTCTATGCTAGTGCAATTCAACAGCAAAAAGAGACAACGGCACGCGGTGTTCCCAAGCGGTCACCCATCCAAGTACTATCCGCGCCCGACGTTGCTTAACTTCGGTGATCGGACGAGAACCAATTCAATTTCAATTTTAAATTTTTCTTTATTTTTTTCAATAATAATAATAATAATAAAATAAATATACAAGAATTTACATGGCTTAATGCCTTACAATAATGATGTTCGTTAATGGTGGGATGCTTTGTTCTATTTATAGGTTGATTAGGTTAAATAAAAAAGAAAGGAAGTGATTTTAATTGTACGGGAAAGGGACTGTAAAGATGTATTTTTCGAAAAACCCGTTCATCTGCTTCCCCAATCAGGCATTTGCGAATGGCAACTTGCTGAAGGGGAGCCTGTGCTTGAGCACTCCATCTGCTGTGCGACCGCGGGCTATTGCGGCTATGGTTGAGTTGGTGTGGTTGCCTACTTTGGATTCGTAAAAATTTTGGGCCAGTTTCCTCGAGTAGTCCTTCACTCTTGGCATGTTGGCCTCCTCGTGCAGGTCGTCGATGCGGGTGTATCTGTCCCTGTTTAGGGCCAGCCGTAGGCATTTATTCTGGTACACCTGGAGGATGTTGAAGTTGGTGTCAGCTGCACTGCACCAGACGGGCGCTCCGTACACCATTATCGGCCTCAAGATGGTTTTGTAGATGAGCAGCTTGTTGCTGCTGTCGAGACCGCTCCTCTGGGCCATCAGGGGATAGAGCTGTCTCATTACTCCGTACAGTCTCGCGACCGTCTGTTTGAAGTGCTCCCTGTGGGTCTGCGTCCTGTCCAGGTGCACGCCCAGATATTTGATCGCTTTGGCAGCCATCACCTTCCTCGGTTCAATCCTCTTGCCAAAGATGTTGATCGGCTGCAGGAGGATGGTGGACTCCCGCGACTTCGTCTTGAAGAAGACGGCAACATCGGTCTTGTCGGCGTTGACTTTGAACTTCCATCTGTCGAAGTAGGAGCCTATGGTTCGCAGATGGACCTCCACCTTTCGGATAGCGATGTTCGCCGTGTCCGACGTGCCGTAGACAGCAGTGTCGTCCGCGAAGAGAGCCAGCTTGGTGTTCGTGCTGGCCGGGATGTCGTTGATATAGAGGGTGAAGAGGACCGGCGCCAGCACCGACCCTTGCGGCACACCTGCCCGGACTTCCTTTGGATCGCTCAATTCCTCATTGACTTTGACCGTCAGTTGGCGATTTGAGAGGTAGCTGTGGATTAGCAGAATCAGAGAGTCGGGGAATTTGTATCTCACCAGCTTGAAGATGAGACCGTCCGTCCAAACGCGGTCGAAGGCCTTCTCCAAGTCGATGAGAGCCACCACGGTGACCTTCCTCTCGTTAAATCCCATGGCTATATCGTTGACGAGTCTCGCAACCTGGTGGACCGAACCGTGCGAGGACCGAAATCCGTGCTGCTCGTCGATCAGGATGTTGTTGGCGGTGATATGGTTCTGCAGCCTCGTCAGGATGACCCTCTCGCACACCTTGCTCACGCTGTCGAGCAGACTGATCGGACGGTAGCTGACCGGCCGGTGCGGATCCTTGCCTGGCTTGGGTATCGGGATCACTCGAGCCGTCTTCCATCTGGTTGGGAACGTCCGCGTCTTCAGCGAGCCGTTGGCGATGTGCGTCAGTGCAACGAGACCCTTCCTGGACAGGTTTCGCAGCACAACGTTTTGGATCTGGTCCTCTCCTGGGGCCTTTCTGGGTGCAGACTTGGCGATAATCCTCCTCACCTCGCTTGGTCTGGCCAGCATTCCGTCCATCTCGAGCGGATTTGCGACGCGCCGTCGCGCTCGCCTCAAGTAGACCTGGACCTGCCTGCTGATCGACCTCTGCTCAGCCGTGTCCGTGGCCGCGTCTCCGATGTGGTGGACCTTGGCGTAGTGGTCTGCCAGCAGCTCCGCCTTCGCTCGGTCGCTGATTGCTGTCAGGCTCGGATCGCCGTCGGCGCTCGAGAGAGCCGGCAGCGGTGCGGATTTCGTCGTCAACTTCCTCACCTGCCTCCAGAGAGTGTTGTCCGTGGGCCTCAGGTTGCTCAGCTTTTCACGCCAGGCATCGTTGCGGTGCTCACTGATTGCACGCTTGATCTGCGCCGTCAGGAAATTCATCTCGACTTTGTCCTCAGCTAGTCGAGTCCGCTGCCAAAGTCGTCTCTGGCGGTTGCGGGCGGTGATCAGCTGCTCGATGTGCTGCGGCAGCGCATCGTCGTCCTTCTGCTGCCCTCGTTTCGCCTTCGGGATGGTCCTCTGCATGGCGTTCTGCAGCGCCTGCGTCAGGTGGTCGACGAGCCCGTCGAGCTCCTCGTTCGTCGATGGGCACGACTTCGGCAGCTTTAGTCCCCTGTCCAGCTCCTTCCTGAAACGAGCCCAATTCACGTTCTTGTAGCTGAGTCTCTGCCCCTCGGTCTCGATCGGGCGCGGTGCTCTGTTGTTGGCCAACTCGAAGAGGACCGGATCGTGATCGGAGCTCATCTCGGCGCAGGTCCACGGCTGCGAGATGCTGGCATTACGGCTGAGGATGATATCGATCGTCGTCGGCGATGATCCGTTCAGCGGAAAGTGAGTCGGAGCGTCCGTGAAGTGGAGGCTCGTCTCGGTGTCGGAGACGTGCTCGAAGATGGCGGTGCCGCTAGCGTTCACCGGCACGGAGTTCCACGCCGGATGGCGCGCGTTCAGGTCCCCGACCAGCAGCGTCCTGTCCTCGGCCAGGATGGAGTCCAACTCTGCACGGCTCAGTTTGTTCTTTGGCGGATTGTAGGCTGCCACCAACGTCAGACCGGTCTCCAGCTCGATGGCGAGCAGCTCCAGCTTGGAGGTCAGCACCGGACTGGAAATCGTCACCTCCTTGTAATTGATGGTTCTGTGAATGAGAATAAGCAGACCACCAGCACCTTTCCTCCGATCCCTCCTGACGACGGTGAAGCCTCGCTGTCGAAAGGTGTCCGTTGGTCCCAGCCTCGTCTCCGACACGCAGGCGATTCCGATGCGGTTTCGAGCGAGGAACAGCGACAACTCAGCTCTCCTCGTCGCCAGCCCGTTGACGTTCCAGGTGCAGACCCTCAGTTGTTGTTGACGCTCTCGGCGAACGACTCGATGAGCTCCAGCTGTTGCATCGGGTCCTCCGTCTCGGCGAGCGCAAGCAGGAGTGTTGCAGCTGCTCGAAGAAGTCGACCCAGGTTCACCTTGCTGGCCGTCTCCTCTCTCACCTTCATGTAGTAACGCAGGGCTGCGATGTCCTCCGTTGCCTTCGTTGGAATGCTGGCGGCGGCGATGTTCTGCTGCGCCCTCGTTGAAGTCGTTGGTGGTTGCACGGTTGTCGTCTTCTGTGCCGGCGATTTCTCTTTCTCTCGAGACGTCGATGCTGCGTTCGCCGGTGGCGCTGGTGGAGGTTGCCAACTCGGCAGGTGCTGCGCTGGTTTCGTCCAGGTGAACTGTGCACGGTCGCACGCTGCTGGTGGTGGTTGGTGAGTCGCTTCCGCGAACGGCTCCAGGTGTTGGTTTAGCGGAGGGAACATCGTGCGTCCGCCTCGACCTGCAGGTCCTCCCCGACCTCGGCCTCGACCACGGCCTCGTCCCTGACTGTGCGACACTACTCGGCTCGTGACCGCTGCCGCCGGCTGCTGTTGTTGGTTTTTTGGCCTCTTCTCCAGCAACTTGGTGTAGACTGGGCAGGTCACCGAATTTGCGGTATGCGGACCGCCACAATTCGCGCACTTTGCCGGCACGTCGATCGATTTCACGCATGCGGACGTGAGATGATCTTCGTCGCACTTGACGCACCGCGGCTGCATCGTGCAGTTTCCACTCGCGTGGCCCCACCTTTGGCACCGATGGCACTGCCCGAGCACTTTTCTGTTTTTGTAGCGCTCCACTCGCACCTTCACATACTCCACTACTCGCACCTTCTCCTTGATGGCCCCGAACGTGGTGGACTTCTTCACGTTGAAGAGGTACAGCGAATTTACTTTGCCCACGATTTCGCGCACGAACTTCACTTCCGCTTCGAGTAGGCCGGCCAGCTCGCACTTCAACTCCTCGACCGGAAACCCGCGATCCAGACCCTTGATTACGAAGCTGTGGCTCGCCTCGTTCCTCGGAGTGTAGGTGAACATCCCCACGTTCGCTGCCTCCAGGACCGCCTTGGCCTGCTCGTAGGCGCGTACGGTGTCGGTACTAATATTGCTGCTCTTCTCGCGCTGCTCCACGTGGAAGTTCTCCGGCTGAACGGCGCTTGCGATACGCTGTATCAGCTGCCTGTCCAGCTTCCTCTCCGTTATTATTGGAGGTGGCTTTCTCTCTTTGGTTTGTGCCGTCGGGCACTTGGCTTTCGCAGCCTTCCTCGTGCGCGGGCTGGTGACGACGGTCCAACCGTCCTTCGGCTCGCTTCTCTCATTTTCTGAGTCCGTCGACGCTTCGTCAGCGGAGGACTCGCTCAGCAGCAGCTGCGTTGTTTCGCGGACAGCGGCGGCCTTGCGCTGGAGTTCGCTTGCCACCTGACTGCTCGGCGCTGCGTCTTTCTCGGCCAACCTGGCCATGCGTCTTGTTGTCGGCGGTGAAGCCACGCTGTTATCGCCACTCTCGGCGGAATCGATCGCATTCTCCTGCTCAATAACGTCCTCTTTTTTGAGGTTCGTCGCACGCGCCACGCGGCGAGCACGTAATGGCGGCCGCGTGGAGCTCGCTCGCACTGATTCCTGCATCATCCTCGCCGGTGGCTCGGAATCTGCGGGAATTCACACACCCTCGCGTTCCTCGCACTTCCACCCACGTTCTCGCACAGGTATTTTTCGATATTTTAATGTCTTTTCGCGAAATTTAGCAAATTTAATCGACCAGATCAGCGGAGCTACTAAGCCACACCCACTCTGCTCTGCGGTCTGCGTGCGACTCGGGACGAGAACCGGTTTTTTATCAACGTGGTATGGTCGTTGCCTATAAAATATACTTTTTTCCTGGCTTACCAAGACCGCTCCTGCTATATAATACGTACATGTACAGAGTGATAGGTAAAGTTCGCGAGTGCTCGCGAAAACGTATATTCGACATATATCGTATTTATTTGTTCGAGGTCTGTATATTTATTCACAATATGTGGTTATTACACAAACATTTTTTTTTTAATTTAATTTAATTTTGATATTTTTTTGTATAAATATATAAATATTGGCGTCAGAATTCGTGCTCATCCTTTATTAGTGGTGAAAAAAGTTTCTGCGTCATTTATATATTATTTGGTGGTGGATGCGACTGGTTCTCGAGGCAACATGGCTGCTAGCGCCGCTTTTCGCTACACCTCGTTGTCGCACGTTGCGTTGCGTTCTATGCTAGTGCAATTCAACAGCAAAAAGAGACAACGGCACGCGGTGTTCCCAAGCGGTCACCCATCCAAGTACTATCCGCGCCCGACGTTGCTTAACTTCGGTGATCGGACGAGAACCGGTTTTTTATCAACGTGGTATGGTCGTTGCCTATAAAATATACTTTTTTCCTGGCTTACCAAGACCGCTCCTGCTATATAATACGTACATGTACAGAGTGATAGGTAAAGTTCGCGAGTGCTCGCGAAAACGTATATTCGACATATATCGTATTTATTTGTTCGAGGTCTGTATATTTATTCACAATATGTGGTTATTACACAAACATTTTTTTTTTAATTTAATTTAATTTTGATATTTTTTTGTATAAATATATAAATATTGGCGTCAGAATTCGTGCTCATCCTTTATTAGTGGTGAAAAAAGTTTCTGCGTCATTTATATATTATTTGGTGGTGGATGCGACTGGTTCTCGAGGCAACATGGCTGCTAGCGCCGCTTTTCGCTACACCTCGTTGTCGCACGTTGCGTTGCGTTCTATGCTAGTGCAATTCAACAGCAAAAAGAGACAACGGCACGCGGTGTTCCCAAGCGGTCACCCATCCAAGTACTATCCGCGCCCGACGTTGCTTAACTTCGGTGATCGGACGAGAACCGGTTTTTTATCAACGTGGTATGGTCGTTGCCTATAAAATATACTTTTTTCCTGGCTTACCAAGACCGCTCCTGCTATATAATACGTGCATGTACAGAGTGATAGGTAAAGTTCGCGAGTGCTCGCGAAAACGTATATTCGACATATATCGTATTTATTTGTTCGAGGTCTGTATATTTATTCACAATATGTGGTTATTACACAAACATTTTTTTTTTAATTTAATTTAATTTTGATATTTTTTTGTATAAATATATAAATATTGGCGTCAGAATTCGTGCTCATCCTTTATTAGTGGTGAAAAAAGTTTCTGCGTCATTTATATATTATTTGGTGGTGGATGCGACTGGTTCTCGAGGCAACATGGCTGCTAGCGCCGCTTTTCGCTACACCTCGTTGTCGCACGTTGCGTTGCGTTCTATGCTAGTGCAATTCAACAGCAAAAAGAGACAACGGCACGCGGTGTTCCCAAGCGGTCACCCATCCAAGTACTATCCGCGCCCGACGTTGCTTAACTTCGGTGATCGGACGAGAACCGGTTTTTTATCAACGTGGTATGGTCGTTGCCTATAAAATATACTTTTTTCCTGGCTTACCAAGACCGCTCCTGCTATATAATACGTGCATGTACAGAGTGATAGGTAAAGTTCGCGAGTGCTCGCGAAAACGTATATTCGACATATATCGTATTTATTTGTTCGAGGTCTGTATATTTATTCACAATATGTGGTTATTACACAAACATTTTTTTTTTAATTTAATTTAATTTTGATATTTTTTTGTATAAATATATAAATATTGGCGTCAGAATTCGTGCTCATCCTTTATTAGTGGTGAAAAAAGTTTCTGCGTCATTTATATATTATTTGGTGGTGGATGCGACTGGTTCTCGAGGCAACATGGCTGCTAGCGCCGCTTTTCGCTACACCTCGTTGTCGCACGTTGCGTTGCGTTCTATGCTAGTGCAATTCAACAGCAAAAAGAGACAACGGCACGCGGTGTTCCCAAGCGGTCACCCATCCAAGTACTATCCGCGCCCGACGTTGCTTAACTTCGGTGATCGGACGAGAACCGGTTTTTTATCAACGTGGTATGGTCGTTGCCTATAAAATATACTTTTTTCCTGGCTTACCAAGACCGCTCCTGCTATATAATACGTACATGTACAGAGTGATAGGTAAAGTTCGCGAGTGCTCGCGAAAACGTATATTCGACATATATCGTATTTATTTGTTCGAGGTCTGTATATTTATTCACAATATGTGGTTATTACACAAACATTTTTTTTTTAATTTAATTTAATTTTGATATTTTTTTGTATAAATATATAAATATTGGCGTCAGAATTCGTGCTCATCCTTTATTAGTGGTGAAAAAAGTTTCTGCGTCATTTATATATTATTTGGTGGTGGATGCGACTGGTTCTCGAGGCAACATGGCTGCTAGCGCCGCTTTTCGCTACACCTCGTTGTCGCACGTTGCGATGCGTTCTATGCTAGTGCAATTCAACAGCAAAAAGAGACAACGGCACGCGGTGTTCCCAAGCGGTCACCCATCCAAGTACTATCCGCGCCCGACGTTGCTTAACTTCGGTGATCGGACGAGAACCGGTTTTTTATCAACGTGGTATGGTCGTTGCCTATAAAATATACTTTTTTCCTGGCTTACCAAGACCGCTCCTGCTATATAATACGTACATGTACAGAGTGATAGGTAAAGTTCGCGAGTGCTCGCGAAAACGTATATTCGACATATATCGTATTTATTTGTTCGAGGTCTGTATATTTATTCACAATATGTGGTTATTACACAAACATTTTTTTTTTAATTTAATTTAATTTTGATATTTTTTTGTATAAATATATAAATATTGGCGTCAGAATTCGTGCTCATCCTTTATTAGTGGTGAAAAAAGTTTCTGCGTCATTTATATATTATTTGGTGGTGGATGCGACTGGTTCTCGAGGCAACATGGCTGCTAGCGCCGCTTTTCACTACACCTCGTTGTCGCACGTTGCGTTGCGTTCTATGCTAGTGCAATTCAACAGCAAAAAGAGACAACGGCACGCGGTGTTCCCAAGCGGTCACCCATCCAAGTACTATCCGCGCCCGACGTTGCTTAACTTCGGTGATCGGACGAGAACCGGTTTTTTATCAACGTGGTATGGTCGTTGCCTATAAAATATACTTTTTTCCTGGCTTACCAAGACCGCTCCTGCTATATAATACGTACATGTACAGAGTGATAGGTAAAGTTCGCGAGTGCTCGCGAAAACGTATATTCGACATATATCGTATTTATTTGTTCGAGGTCTGTATATTTATTCACAATATGTGGTTATTACACAAACAATTTTTTTTTAATTTAATTTAATTTTGATATTTTTTTGTATAAATATATAAATATTGGCGTCAGAATTCGTGCTCATCCTTTATTAGTGGTGAAAAAAGTTTCTGCGTCATTTATATATTATTTGGTGGTGGATGCGACTGGTTCTCGAGGCAACATGGCTGCTAGCGCCGCTTTTCGCTACACCTCGTTGTCGCACGTTGCGTTGCGTTCTATGCTAGTGCAATTCAACAGCAAAAAGAGACAACGGCACGCGGTGTTCCCAAGCGGTCACCCATCCAAGTACTATCCGCGCCCGACGTTGCTTAACTTCGGTGATCGGACGAGAACCGGTTTTTTATCAACGTGGTATGGTCGTTGCCTATAAAATATACTTTTTTCCTGGCTTACCAAGACCGCTCCTGCTATATAATACGTACATGTACAGAGTGATAGGTAAAGTTCGCGAGTGCTCGCGAAAACGTATATTCGACATATATCGTATTTATTTGTTCGAGGTCTGTATATTTATTCACAATATGTGGTTATTACACAAACATTTTTTTTTTAATTTAATTTAATTTTGATATTTTTTTGTATAAATATATAAATATTGGCGTCAGAATTCGTGCTCATCCTTTATTAGTGGTGAAAAAAGTTTCTGCGTCATTTATATATTATTTGGTGGTGGATGCGACTGGTTCTCGAGGCAACATGGCTGCTAGCGCCGCTTTTCGCTACACCTCGTTGTCGCACGTTGCGTTGCGTTCTATGCTAGTGCAATTCAACAGCAAAAAGAGACAACGGCACGCGGTGTTCCCAAGCGGTCACCCATCCAAGTACTATCCGCGCCCGACGTTGCTTAACTTCGGTGATCGGACGAGAACCGGTTTTTTATCAACGTGGTATGGTCGTTGCCTATAAAATATACTTTTTTCCTGGCTTACCAAGACCGCTCCTGCTATATAATACGTACATGTACAGAGTGATAGGTAAAGTTCGCGAGTGCTCGCGAAAACGTATATTCGACATATATCGTATTTATTTGTTCGAGGTCTGTATATTTATTCACAATATGTGGTTATTACACAAACATTTTTTTTTTAATTTAATTTAATTTTGATATTTTTTTGTATAAATATATAAATATTGGCGTCAGAATTCGTGCTCATCCTTTATTAGTGGTGAAAAAAGTTTCTGCGTCATTTATATATTATTTGGTGGTGGATGCGACTGGTTCTCGAGGCAACATGGCTGCTAGCGCCGCTTTTCGCTACACCTCGTTGTCGCACGTTGCGTTGCGTTCTATGCTAGTGCAATTCAACAGCAAAAAGAGACAACGGCACGCGGTGTTCCCAAGCGGTCACCCATCCAAGTACTATCCGCGCCCGACGTTGCTTAACTTCGGTGATCGGACGAGAACCGGTTTTTTATCAACGTGGTATGGTCGTTGCCTATAAAATATACTTTTTTCCTGGCTTACCAAGACCGCTCCTGCTATATAATACGTACATGTACAGAGTGATAGGTAAAGTTCGCGAGTGCTCGCGAAAACGTATATTCGACATATATCGTATTTATTTGTTCGAGGTCTGTATATTTATTCACAATATGTGGTTATTACACAAACATTTTTTTTTTAATTTAATTTAATTTTGATATTTTTTTGTATAAATATATAAATATTGGCGTCAGAATTCGTGCTCATCCTTTATTAGTGGTGAAAAAAGTTTCTGCGTCATTTATATATTATTTGGTGGTGGATGCGACTGGTTCTCGAGGCAACATGGCTGCTAGCGCCGCTTTTCGCTACACCTCGTTGTCGCACGTTGCGTTGCGTTCTATGCTAGTGCAATTCAACAGCAAAAAGAGACAACGGCACGCGGTGTTCTCAAGCGGTCACCCATCCAAGTACTATCCGCGCCCGACGTTGCTTAACTTCGGTGATCGGACGAGAACCGGTTTTTTATCAACGTGGTATGGTCGTTGCCTATAAAATATACTTTTTTCCTGGCTTACCAAGACCGCTCCTGCTATATAATACGTACATGTACAGAGTGATAGGTAAAGTTCGCGAGTGCTCGCGAAAACGTATATTCGACATATATCGTATTTATTTGTTCGAGGTCTGTATATTTATTCACAATATGTGGTTATTACACAAACATTTTTTTTTTAATTTAATTTAATTTTGATATTTTTTTGTATAAATATATAAATATTGGCGTCAGAATTCGTGCTCATCCTTTATTAGTGGTGAAAAAAGTTTCTGCGTCATTTATATATTATTTGGTGGTGGATGCGACTGGTTCTCGAGGCAACATGGCTGCTAGCGCCGCTTTTCGCTACACCTCGTTGTCGCACGTTGCGTTGCGTTCTATGCTAGTGCAATTCAACAGCAAAAAGAGACAACGGCACGCGGTGTTCCCAAGCGGTCACCCATCCAAGTACTATCCGCGCCCGACGTTGCTTAACTTCGGTGATCGGACGAGAACCGGTTTTTTATCAACGTGGTATGGTCGTTGCCTATAAAATATACTTTTTTCCTGGCTTACCAAGACCGCTCCTGCTATATAATACGTGCATGTACAGAGTGATAGGTAAAGTTCGCGAGTGCTCGCGAAAACGTATATTCGACATATATCGTATTTATTTGTTCGAGGTCTGTATATTTATTCACAATATGTGGTTATTACACAAACATTTTTTTTTTAATTTAATTTAATTTTGATATTTTTTTGTATAAATATATAAATATTGGCGTCAGAATTCGTGCTCATCCTTTATTAGTGGTGAAAAAAGTTTCTGCGTCATTTATATATTATTTGGTGGTGGATGCGACTGGTTCTCGAGGCAACATGGCTGCTAGCGCCGCTTTTCGCTACACCTCGTTGTCGCACGTTGCGTTGCGTTCTATGCTAGTGCAATTCAACAGCAAAAAGAGACAACGGCACGCGGTGTTCCCAAGCGGTCACCCATCCAAGTACTATCCGCGCCCGACGTTGCTTAACTTCGGTGATCGGACGAGAACCGGTTTTTTATCAACGTGGTATGGTCGTTGCCTATAAAATATACTTTTTTCCTGGCTTACCAAGACCGCTCCTGCTATATAATACGTACATGTACAGAGTGATAGGTAAAGTTCGCGAGTGCTCGCGAAAACGTATATTCGACATATATCGTATTTATTTGTTCGAGGTCTGTATATTTATTCACAATATGTGGTTATTACACAAACATTTTTTTTTTAATTTAATTTAATTTTGATATTTTTTTGTATAAATATATAAATATTGGCGTCAGAATTCGTGCTCATCCTTTATTAGTGGTGAAAAAAGTTTCTGCGTCATTTATATATTATTTGGTGGTGGATGCGACTGGTTCTCGAGGCAACATGGCTGCTAGCGCCGCTTTTCGCTACACCTCGTTGTCGCACGTTGCGTTGCGTTCTATGCTAGTGCAATTCAACAGCAAAAAGAGACAACGGCACGCGGTGTTCCCAAGCGGTCACCCATCCAAGTACTATCCGCGCCCGACGTTGCTTAACTTCGGTGATCGGACGAGAACCGGTTTTTTATCAACGTGGTATGGTCGTTGCCTATAAAATATACTTTTTTCCTGGCTTACCAAGACCGCTCCTGCTATATAATACGTGCATGTACAGAGTGATAGGTAAAGTTCGCGAGTGCTCGCGAAAACGTATATTCGACATATATCGTATTTATTTGTTCGAGGTCTGTATATTTATTCACAATATGTGGTTATTACACAAACATTTTTTTTTTAATTTAATTTAATTTTGATATTTTTTTGTATAAATATATAAATATTGGCGTCAGAATTCGTGCTCATCCTTTATTAGTGGTGAAAAAAGTTTCTGCGTCATTTATATATTATTTGGTGGTGGATGCGACTGGTTCTCGAGGCAACATGGCTGCTAGCGCCGCTTTTCGCTACACCTCGTTGTCGCACGTTGCGTTGCGTTCTATGCTAGTGCAATTCAACAGCAAAAAGAGACAACGGCACGCGGTGTTCCCAAGCGGTCACCCATCCAAGTACTATCCGCGCCCGACGTTGCTTAACTTCGGTGATCGGACGAGAACCGGTTTTTTATCAACGTGGTATGGTCGTTGCCTATAAAATATACTTTTTTCCTGGCTTACCAAGACCGCTCCTGCTATATAATACGTGCATGTACAGAGTGATAGGTAAAGTTCGCGAGTGCTCGCGAAAACGTATATTCGACATATATCGTATTTATTTGTTCGAGGTCTGTATATTTATTCACAATATGTGGTTATTACACAAACATTTTTTTTTTAATTTAATTTAATTTTGATATTTTTTTGTATAAATATATAAATATTGGCGTCAGAATTCGTGCTCATCCTTTATTAGTGGTGAAAAAAGTTTCTGCGTCATTTATATATTATTTGGTGGTGGATGCGACTGGTTCTCGAGGCAACATGGCTGCTAGCGCCGCTTTTCGCTACACCTCGTTGTCGCACGTTGCGTTGCGTTCTATGCTAGTGCAATTCAACAGCAAAAAGAGACAACGGCACGCGGTGTTCCCAAGCGGTCACCCATCCAAGTACTATCCGCGCCCGACGTTGCTTAACTTCGGTGATCGGACGAGAACCGGTTTTTTATCAACGTGGTATGGTCGTTGCCTATAAAATATACTTTTTTCCTGGCTTACCAAGACCGCTCCTGCTATATAATACGTACATGTACAGAGTGATAGGTAAAGTTCGCGAGTGCTCGCGAAAACGTATATTCGACATATATCGTATTTATTTGTTCGAGGTCTGTATATTTATTCACAATATGTGGTTATTACACAAACATTTTTTTTTTAATTTAATTTAATTTTGATATTTTTTTGTATAAATATATAAATATTGGCGTCAGAATTCGTGCTCATCCTTTATTAGTGGTGAAAAAAGTTTCTGCGTCATTTATATATTATTTGGTGGTGGATGCGACTGGTTCTCGAGGCAACATGGCTGCTAGCGCCGCTTTTCGCTACACCTCGTTGTCGCACGTTGCGTTGCGTTCTATGCTAGTGCAATTCAACAGCAAAAAGAGACAACGGCACGCGGTGTTCCCAAGCGGTCACCCATCCAAGTACTATCCGCGCCCGACGTTGCTTAACTTCGGTGATCGGACGAGAACCGGTTTTTTATCAACGTGGTATGGTCGTTGCCTATAAAATATACTTTTTTCCTGGCTTACCAAGACCGCTCCTGCTATATAATACGTACATGTACAGAGTGATAGGTAAAGTTCGCGAGTGCTCGCGAAAACGTATATTCGACATATATCGTATTTATTTGTTCGAGGTCTGTATATTTATTCACAATATGTGGTTATTACACAAACATTTTTTTTTTAATTTAATTTAATTTTGATATTTTTTTGTATAAATATATAAATATTGGCGTCAGAATTCGTGCTCATCCTTTATTAGTGGTGAAAAAAGTTTCTGCGTCATTTATATATTATTTGGTGGTGGATGCGACTGGTTCTCGAGGCAACATGGCTGCTAGCGCCGCTTTTCGCTACACCTCGTTGTCGCACGTTGCGTTGCGTTCTATGCTAGTGCAATTCAACAGCAAAAAGAGACAACGGCACGCGGTGTTCCCAAGCGGTCACCCATCCAAGTACTATCCGCGCCCGACGTTGCTTAACTTCGGTGATCGGACGAGAACCGGTTTTTTATCAACGTGGTATGGTCGTTGCCTATAAAATATACTTTTTTCCTGGCTTACCAAGACCGCTCCTGCTATATAATACGTGCATGTACAGAGTGATAGGTAAAGTTCGCGAGTGCTCGCGAAAACGTATATTCGACATATATCGTATTTATTTGTTCGAGGTCTGTATATTTATACACAATATGTGGTTATTACACAAACATTTTTTTTTTAATTTAATTTAATTTTGATATTTTTTTGTATAAATATATAAATATTGGCGTCAGAATTCGTGCTCATCCTTTATTAGTGGTGAAAAAAGTTTCTGCGTCATTTATATATTATTTGGTGGTGGATGCGACTGGTTCTCGAGGCAACATGGCTGCTAGCGCCGCTTTTCGCTACACCTCGTTGTCGCACGTTGCGTTGCGTTCTATGCTAGTGCAATTCAACAGCAAAAAGAGACAACGGCACGCGGTGTTCCCAAGCGGTCACCCATCCAAGTACTATCCGCGCCCGACGTTGCTTAACTTCGGTGATCGGACGAGAACCGGTTTTTTATCAACGTGGTATGGTCGTTGCCTATAAAATATACTTTTTTCCTGGCTTACCAAGACCGCTCCTGCTATATAATACGTGCATGTACAGAGTGATAGGTAAAGTTCGCGAGTGCTCGCGAAAACGTATATTCGACATATATCGTATTTATTTGTTCGAGGTCTGTATATTTATTCACAATATGTGGTTATTACACAAACATTTTTTTTTTAATTTAATTTAATTTTGATATTTTTTTGTATAAATATATAAATATTGGCGTCAGAATTCGTGCTCATCCTTTATTAGTGGTGAAAAAAGTTTCTGCGTCATTTATATATTATTTGGTGGTGGATGCGACTGGTTCTCGAGGCAACATGGCTGCTAGCGCCGCTTTTCGCTACACCTCGTTGTCGCACGTTGCGTTGCGTTCTATGCTAGTGCAATTCAACAGCAAAAAGAGACAACGGCACGCGGTGTTCCCAAGCGGTCACCCATCCAAGTACTATCCGCGCCCGACGTTGCTTAACTTCGGTGATCGGACGAGAACCGGTTTTTTATCAACGTGGTATGGTCGTTGCCTATAAAATATACTTTTTTCCTGGCTTACCAAGACCGCTCCTGCTATATAATACGTACATGTACAGAGTGATAGGTAAAGTTCGCGAGTGCTCGCGAAAACGTATATTCGACATATATCGTATTTATTTGTTCGAGGTCTGTATATTTATTCACAATATGTGGTTATTACACAAACATTTTTTTTTTAATTTAATTTAATTTTGATATTTTTTTGTATAAATATATAAATATTGGCGTCAGAATTCGTGCTCATCCTTTATTAGTGGTGAAAAAAGTTTCTGCGTCATTTATATATTATTTGGTGGTGGATGCGACTGGTTCTCGAGGCAACATGGCTGCTAGCGCCGCTTTTCGCTACACCTCGTTGTCGCACGTTGCGTTGCGTTCTATGCTAGTGCAATTCAACAGCAAAAAGAGACAACGGCACGCGGTGTTCCCAAGCGGTCACCCATCCAAGTACTATCCGCGCCCGACGTTGCTTAACTTCGGTGATCGGACGAGAACCAATTCAATTTAAAATTTTTCTTTATTAAAATTCTGTTTTTTAATTTACAATATGTATAATAATAATTAACAACTTCCATGGCACGTAGCCTTACAGCTGTGTATGTTGTGTTGTATAACCAGGTGATTTGTGTGTAATTTAATTTTAGTGTTTGTATCTCGTTGATTGATGAAAAGTGTTATGTATTTGTTTGCGGGAAAGATTGATAAAGTTTATTATTTAAAAAACCCGCTCTTCTGCTATCCTATTCAGCTGTTAGCGAATGGCAACTTGCTAAAAAGGAGCCTGTGCTTGAGTACTTCCTCGCTTGAACGGCCCCGGGCGATGGCGGCGATGGTTGGGTTTGGGTGATCCTGTACTCTTGTGGAGTAAAACTTTTGCGCCAGTTTCCTTGCGTAGTCCTGGATTCTCAATATGTTGGCCTCTTCGTGCAGTTCATCTAACCTTGTGTAGCGGTCCTTGTTTAGCACCAAGCGCAGGCATTTGTTTTGATAAACCTGGAGGATGTTGAAGTTGGTGTTGCTGGCACTACACCAGATTGGGGCACCGTAGGTCATGATGGGTCTCAGTATTGTCTTGTAGATCAGCAATTTGTTGGTACTGTTCAAACCGCTTCTTTGCGCCATTAGAGGGTAGAGCTGCCTCATAACTCCGTAGAGTCTGGCCACTGTCATCTTGAAGTGTTCTCTGTGCGTCTGCCTTCTATCCAGGTGAACGCCCAGATATTTCACGCTCGTTTTGCCCATGATGGTCCGGGGCTGAATCTTCGTTCCGAAGACGTTCATAGGAACCGGAAGATAGGTGGCCTCTCTGGTTTTAGTTTTGAAAAACACAGCAACGTCCGTTTTATCCGCATTAATTTTAATTTTCCATTTGTTAAAAAAGGTTTCGATGGTCCGCAGGTGAATTTCGACTTTTCTGATCGCGATGCTCACCGTATCCGATGTTCCGTACACTGCTGTGTCGTCTGCGAAAAGGGCTAGGTTGGTGTTGGGGCCCTTTGGGATGTCATTAATGTACAAGCTGAAGAGGATTGGTGCCAGCACAGACCCTTGTGGCACTCCTGCTACTACATCTTTGGCGGTGCTGATGTCGTCATTCACCTTTACACATAGGTGACGATCTGTCAGGTAACTGTGGACTAGTCGAATTAAGGGTTCTGGAAACTCATATTTAATTAATTTGTATAATAGTCCATCCGTCCAGACACGATCGAAGGCTTTTTCCAGATCTATGAGTACAACGGCTGTAGCTTTTCTCTCATTAAATCCCATCGAGATGTCATTGGCGAGTCGCGCGACCTGATGGACCGAGCTGTGTGATGGCCGAAATCCGTGTTGCTCCTCAATTAGAATTTTATTTTCGAAAATATGCTTTTGAATTCTGATCAAAATAATCTTTTCGCAAATTTTGCTCATGCAATTTAGTAGGCTGATCGGACGATAGCTTGCTGGGTGATGGGGGTTCTTTCCTGGCTTTGGTATCGGGATCACTCGAGCCGTCTTCCACCTGGTCGGAAAGATTCCGGATTTTAGTGTGCCGTTGATGATGTGTGTTAGCGCGACGAGGCCCTTCTTCGACAGGTTGTTTAGGATGATGTTCTGAATCGAGTCTTCTCCGGGGGCTTTTCTGGTTGCTGAGTTGAGGATGACCTTTCTCACCTCTCCCGGTCTGGCCAGCATTTCATCGATTTCCAATGGGTTGCTGTGTTGTCGCGTGCGCCTCAGAAACCTTTGGACTTTTTCGCAGATCGTCCGCTGTTCTGCCGTATCCGTCGTCGCGTCTCCGATGCGATGGACTCCGGCGTAGTGCTCCGCTAGTAGTTCCGCCTTCGCTGCGTCGCTGATTGCGGTCTCGCTCGAATCGTTTTCGGTCTTGGAGAGCGCCGGTAGCGGAACGGATTTCGTCGTCAGCCTCCTAATCTGCCTCCAGAGCGTGTTATCGGTTGGGTTGAGAATGCTCAACTTGCTGTGCCAAGCCTCGTTCCGGTGGTCGTTAAGCGCTCGCTTGATTTGGGCCGTCAAGAAGTTCATCTTGATTTTGTCGTCTTGAAGTCGCGTCCGCTGCCATAGCCGTCTCTGCCGGTTGCGCGTGGTGATGAGGCGGTCGATGTGCTGAGGTAGAGCGCTGTCGCCCTCGAAGTTATCTCGTTTCACTTCCGGGATATTGGTGTGCATGGCGTTCTGCAATTCTTCCGTCAAGTGGTCGACCAAGGAATCCAGCTCCTCCTTCGTTGACGGACATTTCGGCGGGATCTTAAGTCTCCTGTCCAGCTCCTTTCTGAAATGTTTCCAGTCTACGTTTTTGTAATTATATTTCTTTCCTTGAACTTGGAGTGGATAGTGGGCCCTATTGTTGATGAGTTCGAAGAGGACTGGATCATGATCAGAGCTCATCTCTCGGCAAGTCCACGGTTGGGAAATGCTGGCCTTACGATTGAGGATGATGTCGATTGTCGTCGGGGTGGATCCGTTCAATGGAAAGTGAGTTGGGGAGTCGGTGAAGTAGAGACTGGTGTCGGTGTCCGAGATGTGGTCGAAGATGGCGGATCCGCTCACGTTCACCGGGACAGAGTTCCATGATGGATGCCGCGCAATTAAGTCTCCGATGAGCAGCGTCTTATCCTCTGCCAAAATGGTGTCTAGTTCCCTTCTGCACAGTTTGTTCTTCGGCGGGTTATAGGCTGCCACCAGCTTCAACTTGCTTTCTAGTTCAACAGCAAGCAGTTCCAACCTGGAGGTCAATACCGGGCTCGAGATCGTTATTTGTTTGTATTTAATACTCTTGTGTAAAAGTATGATTAGTCCGCCAGCGCCTTTCTTGCGGTCCTTCCTCAAAATGGTATAATTTCTCATGTAGAATTTATCATTTACACCTAGTTTTGTCTCTGAGATACACATAATTTTAATTTTGTTTTTGTTTAGAAATAATGATAGCTCTGATCTTTTTGTTATTATTCCATTTGCATTTCACATACAAATTTTTAATCGGTCCTGATGCTGTCTATATGTTCGTCTATCATCATGATTTGTTCCATGGGGTCCGTCGTCTTGGCCAATGCTAGCATCAAGTCCGCTGCTGCTCGAAGTAGTTTGGCCAAATTTATTTTGCCGGCTGTTTCTTCCCTGACTTTTAAATAATATTTCATTGCTGCAATGTCCTCTGCAGCAGATGTATTTATGATTGTTTTGGTGCTTGCTACTGGAGTTTTCACTGCGAGTACTGTGGATGGTGTAGGTTGCGGTTGCGTTTTTATGTTGCATTTTTGAAGTTTCGGGTTGGCTACATCGGCCCATGTAATTTTCGTTTGTGGTGTTGCAGTGTGATTTTGTTGAAGGGATTCTCTGTATTGTAGTAATTTTGTCTGTGCTTTCTGAGAGTTTTGGTTTTTGTATGTGTTTCTCATTGCAGGTATTGTTTTTGTTATAGTGGATTGCTGGGTTGGTTTCAGCGGTGGAGTGCTCATCGTTTTGTTTGTATTTCGGTTTTTTGAAAGGGATTGTAGTTTGTCTTTGTAGACTTTGCATTCTACTGAGTTGGCTGTGTGGTTTCCTCCGCAGTTCGCACATTTGGCAGGTTCTGCGTTGGATTTGGAGCATTCATTTGTGACATGGTCACCGTCACATTTGACGCAGTGAGGTTTCATGGTACAATTTCTTGATGCGTGGCCCCATTTTTGGCATCTATGGCACTGTCCGAGAATTTTTTTGTTTAAATATTTTTCTATTTTAATTTTGACAAAATCTAGGGTTTTAACTTGTTCGCGGATCAGGTTTATGTTCAATAATTTACTTAGATTAAATAAGTAAATTGACGAGTACTTTCCTTTAATTTCTTTTACGTAGTTTATATTTGTTTTTAATTTTGCTTCCAATGCAGCTTTGATATCCTCAATTTCGAGACCTCTTTCCACACCTTTTATCACTAAGCTATGCATGGCTTCTTCTTTAGGAGTGAAAGTGTACATTCCAATGTTATGTCTGTTCAAATCCGATTTTACTTTTTCATATTGTAATTTATTAGCTGTTATAATTTTGCTTGAATTTTGTCGGTGTGTAATGCAAATACCTGTATTATCAATAGCTGATACAATTATATTTTTCATCTGTTTGCTCAGTTGACCTTCAGTTATTATGGGAGGAGGTCTCCTATCCTTGGCCATGTCATTGGGTTTCCTTTTCCTTACTAATGGGATTTCATCATCACTTTCATCGGTCGAAATTAGCTCATGCCGTTTTTTTCGTTTATGTGACACTGACGTCCATTGCTCGTTGAGTTCCTCATTTTCGGAAAAATTCATCTCCATTTGGTCCAGCACGTGCTCAGCACATTCCGCACTCACATGAGATGCATCTTCATCGTCCCTCGCATCCATGATGTATAATTTTGAATTTTTGTATTAAAAAATACACTTTTTTAAAATAATTTTCAGGAGCAAACGATTTTAGACTTTTTAATTCCGTTGCTAACAACGGACGGGACGAGAACCGGTTTTTTATCAACGTGGTATGGTCGTTGCCTATAAAATATACTTTTTTCCTGGCTTACCAAGACCGCTCCTGCTATATAATACGTACATGTACAGAGTGATAGGTAAAGTTCGCGAGTGCTCGCGAAAACGTATATTCGACATATATCGTATTTATTTGTTCGAGGTCTGTATATTTATTCACAATATGTGGTTATTACACAAACATTTTTTTTTTAATTTAATTTAATTTTGATATTTTTTTGTATAAATATATAAATATTGGCGTCAGAATTCGTGCTCATCCTTTATTAGTGGTGAAAAAAGTTTCTGCGTCATTTATATATTATTTGGTGGTGGATGCGACTGGTTCTCGAGGCAACATGGCTGCTAGCGCCGCTTTTCGCTACACCTCGTTGTCGCACGTTGCGTTGCGTTCTATGCTAGTGCAATTCAACAGCAAAAAGAGACAACGGCACGCGGTGTTCCCAAGCGGTCACCCATCCAAGTACTATCCGCGCCCGACGTTGCTTAACTTCGGTGATCGGACGAGAACCGGTTTTTTATCAACGTGGTATGGTCGTTGCCTATAAAATATACTTTTTTCCTGGCTTACCAAGACCGCTCCTGCTATATAATACGTACATGTACAGAGTGATAGGTAAAGTTCGCGAGTGCTCGCGAAAACGTATATTCGACATATATCGTATTTATTTGTTCGAGGTCTGTATATTTATTCACAATATGTGGTTATTACACAAACATTTTTTTTTTAATTTAATTTAATTTTGATATTTTTTTGTATAAATATATAAATATTGGCGTCAGAATTCGTGCTCATCCTTTATTAGTGGTGAAAAAAGTTTCTGCGTCATTTATATATTATTTGGTGGTGGATGCGACTGGTTCTCGAGGCAACATGGCTGCTAGCGCCGCTTTTCGCTACACCTCGTTGTCGCACGTTGCGTTGCGTTCTATGCTAGTGCAATTCAACAGCAAAAAGAGACAACGGCACGCGGTGTTCCCAAGCGGTCACCCATCCAAGTACTATCCGCGCCCGACGTTGCTTAACTTCGGTGATCGGACGAGAACCGGTTTTTTATCAACGTGGTATGGTCGTTGCCTATAAAATATACTTTTTTCCTGGCTTACCAAGACCGCTCCTGCTATATAATACGTGCATGTACAGAGTGATAGGTAAAGTTCGCGAGTGCTCGCGAAAACGTATATTCGACATATATCGTATTTATTTGTTCGAGGTCTGTATATTTATTCACAATATGTGGTTATTACACAAACATTTTTTTTTTAATTTAATTTAATTTTGATATTTTTTTGTATAAATATATAAATATTGGCGTCAGAATTCGTGCTCATCCTTTATTAGTGGTGAAAAAAGTTTCTGCGTCATTTATATATTATTTGGTGGTGGATGCGACTGGTTCTCGAGGCAACATGGCTGCTAGCGCCGCTTTTCGCTACACCTCGTTGTCGCACGTTGCGTTGCGTTCTATGCTAGTGCAATTCAACAGCAAAAAGAGACAACGGCACGCGGTGTTCCCAAGCGGTCACCCATCCAAGTACTATCCGCGCCCGACGTTGCTTAACTTCGGTGATCGGACGAGAACCGGTTTTTTATCAACGTGGTATGGTCGTTGCCTATAAAATATACTTTTTTCCTGGCTTACCAAGACCGCTCCTGCTATATAATACGTACATGTACAGAGTGATAGGTAAAGTTCGCGAGTGCTCGCGAAAACGTATATTCGACATATATCGTATTTATTTGTTCGAGGTCTGTATATTTATTCACAATATGTGGTTATTACACAAACATTTTTTTTTTAATTTAATTTAATTTTGATATTTTTTTGTATAAATATATAAATATTGGCGTCAGAATTCGTGCTCATCCTTTATTAGTGGTGAAAAAAGTTTCTGCGTCATTTATATATTATTTGGTGGTGGATGCGACTGGTTCTCGAGGCAACATGGCTGCTAGCGCCGCTTTTCGCTACACCTCGTTGTCGCACGTTGCGTTGCGTTCTATGCTAGTGCAATTCAACAGCAAAAAGAGACAACGGCACGCGGTGTTCCCAAGCGGTCACCCATCCAAGTACTATCCGCGCCCGACGTTGCTTAACTTCGGTGATCGGACGAGAACCGGTTTTTTATCAACGTGGTATGGTCGTTGCCTATAAAATATACTTTTTTCCTGGCTTACCAAGACCGCTCCTGCTATATAATACGTACATGTACAGAGTGATAGGTAAAGTTCGCGAGTGCTCGCGAAAACGTATATTCGACATATATCGTATTTATTTGTTCGAGGTCTGTATATTTATTCACAATATGTGGTTATTACACAAACATTTTTTTTTTAATTTAATTTAATTTTGATATTTTTTTGTATAAATATATAAATATTGGCGTCAGAATTCGTGCTCATCCTTTATTAGTGGTGAAAAAAGTTTCTGCGTCATTTATATATTATTTGGTGGTGGATGCGACTGGTTCTCGAGGCAACATGGCTGCTAGCGCCGCTTTTCGCTACACCTCGTTGTCGCACGTTGCGTTGCGTTCTATGCTAGTGCAATTCAACAGCAAAAAGAGACAACGGCACGCGGTGTTCCCAAGCGGTCACCCATCCAAGTACTATCCGCGCCCGACGTTGCTTAACTTCGGTGATCGGACGAGAACCGGTTTTTTATCAACGTGGTATGGTCGTTGCCTATAAAATATACTTTTTTCCTGGCTTACCAAGACCGCTCCTGCTATATAATACGTACATGTACAGAGTGATAGGTAAAGTTCGCGAGTGCTCGCGAAAACGTATATTCGACATATATCGTATTTATTTGTTCGAGGTCTGTATATTTATTCACAATATGTGGTTATTACACAAACATTTTTTTTTTAATTTAATTTAATTTTGATATTTTTTTGTATAAATATATAAATATTGGCGTCAGAATTCGTGCTCATCCTTTATTAGTGGTGAAAAAAGTTTCTGCGTCATTTATATATTATTTGGTGGTGGATGCGACTGGTTCTCGAGGCAACATGGCTGCTAGCGCCGCTTTTCGCTACACCTCGTTGTCGCACGTTGCGTTGCGTTCTATGCTAGTGCAATTCAACAGCAAAAAGAGACAACGGCACGCGGTGTTCCCAAGCGGTCACCCATCCAAGTACTATCCGCGCCCGACGTTGCTTAACTTCGGTGATCGGACGAGAACCGGTTTTTTATCAACGTGGTATGGTCGTTGCCTATAAAATATACTTTTTTCCTGGCTTACCAAGACCGCTCCTGCTATATAATACGTACATGTACAGAGTGATAGGTAAAGTTCGCGAGTGCTCGCGAAAACGTATATTCGACATATATCGTATTTATTTGTTCGAGGTCTGTATATTTATTCACAATATGTGGTTATTACACAAACATTTTTTTTTTAATTTAATTTAATTTTGATATTTTTTTGTATAAATATATAAATATTGGCGTCAGAATTCGTGCTCATCCTTTATTAGTGGTGAAAAAAGTTTCTGCGTCATTTATATATTATTTGGTGGTGGATGCGACTGGTTCTCGAGGCAACATGGCTGCTAGCGCCGCTTTTCGCTACACCTCGTTGTCGCACGTTGCGTTGCGTTCTATGCTAGTGCAATTCAACAGCAAAAAGAGACAACGGCACGGCACGCGGTGTTCCCAAGCGGTCACCCATCCAAGTACTATCCGCGCCCGACGTTGCTTAACTTCGGTGATCGGACGAGAACCGGTTTTTTATCAACGTGGTATGGTCGTTGCCTATAAAATATACTTTTTTCCTGGCTTACCAAGACCGCTCCTGCTATATAATACGTACATGTACAGAGTGATAGGTAAAGTTCGCGAGTGCTCGCGAAAACGTATATTCGACATATATCGTATTTATTTGTTCGAGGTCTGTATATTTATTCACAATATGTGGTTATTACACAAACATTTTTTTTTTAATTTAATTTAATTTTGATATTTTTTTGTATAAATATATAAATATTGGCGTCAGAATTCGTGCTCATCCTTTATTAGTGGTGAAAAAAGTTTCTGCGTCATTTATATATTATTTGGTGGTGGATGCGACTGGTTCTCGAGGCAACATGGCTGCTAGCGCCGCTTTTCGCTACACCTCGTTGTCGCACGTTGCGTTGCGTTCTATGCTAGTGCAATTCAACAGCAAAAAGAGACAACGGCACGCGGTGTTCCCAAGCGGTCACCCATCCAAGTACTATCCGCGCCCGACGTTGCTTAACTTCGGTGATCGGACGAGAACCGGTTTTTTATCAACGTGGTATGGTCGTTGCCTATAAAATATACTTTTTTCCTGGCTTACCAAGACCGCTCCTGCTATATAATACGTACATGTACAGAGTGATAGGTAAAGTTCGCGAGTGCTCGCGAAAACGTATATTCGACATATATCGTATTTATTTGTTCGAGGTCTGTATATTTATTCACAATATGTGGTTATTACACAAACATTTTTTTTTTAATTTAATTTAATTTTGATATTTTTTTGTATAAATATATAAATATTGGCGTCAGAATTCGTGCTCATCCTTTATTAGTGGTGAAAAAAGTTTCTGCGTCATTTATATATTATTTGGTGGTGGATGCGACTGGTTCTCGAGGCAACATGGCTGCTAGCGCCGCTTTTCGCTACACCTCGTTGTCGCACGTTGCGTTGCGTTCTATGCTAGTGCAATTCAACAGCAAAAAGAGACAACGGCACGCGGTGTTCCCAAGCGGTCACCCATCCAAGTACTATCCGCGCCCGACGTTGCTTAACTTCGGTGATCGGACGAGAACCGGTTTTTTATCAACGTGGTATGGTCGTTGCCTATAAAATATACTTTTTTCCTGGCTTACCAAGACCGCTCCTGCTATATAATACGTACATGTACAGAGTGATAGGTAAAGTTCGCGAGTGCTCGCGAAAACGTATATTCGACATATATCGTATTTATTTGTTCGAGGTCTGTATATTTATTCACAATATGTGGTTATTACACAAACATTTTTTTTTTAATTTAATTTAATTTTGATATTTTTTTGTATAAATATATAAATATTGGCGTCAGAATTCGTGCTCATCCTTTATTAGTGGTGAAAAAAGTTTCTGCGTCATTTATATATTATTTGGTGGTGGATGCGACTGGTTCTCGAGGCAACATGGCTGCTAGCGCCGCTTTTCGCTACACCTCGTTGTCGCACGTTGCGTTGCGTTCTATGCTAGTGCAATTCAACAGCAAAAAGAGACAACGGCACGCGGTGTTCCCAAGCGGTCACCCATCCAAGTACTATCCGCGCCCGACGTTGCTTAACTTCGGTGATCGGACGAGAACCGGTTTTTTATCAACGTGGTATGGTCGTTGCCTATAAAATATACTTTTTTCCTGGCTTACCAAGACCGCTCCTGCTATATAATACGTACATGTACAGAGTGATAGGTAAAGTTCGCGAGTGCTCGCGAAAACGTATATTCGACATATATCGTATTTATTTGTTCGAGGTCTGTATATTTATTCACAATATGTGGTTATTACACAAACATTTTTTTTTTAATTTAATTTAATTTTGATATTTTTTTGTATAAATATATAAATATTGGCGTCAGAATTCGTGCTCATCCTTTATTAGTGGTGAAAAAAGTTTCTGCGTCATTTATATATTATTTGGTGGTGGATGCGACTGGTTCTCGAGGCAACATGGCTGCTAGCGCCGCTTTTCGCTACACCTCGTTGTCGCACGTTGCGTTGCGTTCTATGCTAGTGCAATTCAACAGCAAAAAGAGACAACGGCACGCGGTGTTCCCAAGCGGTCACCCATCCAAGTACTATCCGCGCCCGACGTTGCTTAACTTCGGTGATCGGACGAGAACCAATCAATTTTAAATTTTTCTTTATTTTTTTCAATAATAATAATAATAATAAAATAAATATACAAGAATTTACATGGCTTAATGCCTTACAATAATGATGTTCGTTAATGGTGGGATGCTTTGTTCTATTTATAGGTTGATTAGGTTAAATAAAAAAGAAAGGAAGTGATTTTAATTGTACGGGAAAGGGACTGTAAAGATGTATTTTTCGAAAAACCCGTTCATCTGCTTCCCCAATCAGGCATTTGCGAATGGCAACTTGCTGAAGGGGAGCCTGTGCTTGAGCACTCCATCTGCTGTGCGACCGCGGGCTATTGCGGCTATGGTTGAGTTGGTGTGGTTGCCTACTTTGGATTCGTAAAAATTTTGGGCCAGTTTCCTCGAGTAGTCCTTCACTCTTGGCATGTTGGCCTCCTCGTGCAGGTCGTCGATGCGGGTGTATCTGTCCCTGTTTAGGGCCAGCCGTAGGCATTTATTCTGGTACACCTGGAGGATGTTGAAGTTGGTGTCAGCTGCACTGCACCAGACGGGCGCTCCGTACACCATTATCGGCCTCAAGATGGTTTTGTAGATGAGCAGCTTGTTGCTGCTGTCGAGACCGCTCCTCTGGGCCATCAGGGGATAGAGCTGTCTCATTACTCCGTACAGTCTCGCGACCGTCTGTTTGAAGTGCTCCCTGTGGGTCTGCGTCCTGTCCAGGTGCACGCCCAGATATTTGATCGCTTTGGCAGCCATCACCTTCCTCGGTTCAATCCTCTTGCCAAAGATGTTGATCGGCTGCAGGAGGATGGTGGACTCCCGCGACTTCGTCTTGAAGAAGACGGCAACATCGGTCTTGTCGGCGTTGACTTTGAACTTCCATCTGTCGAAGTAGGAGCCTATGGTTCGCAGATGGACCTCCACCTTTCGGATAGCGATGTTCGCCGTGTCCGACGTGCCGTAGACAGCAGTGTCGTCCGCGAAGAGAGCCAGCTTGGTGTTCGTGCTGGCCGGGATGTCGTTGATATAGAGGGTGAAGAGGACCGGCGCCAGCACCGACCCTTGCGGCACACCTGCCCGGACTTCCTTTGGATCGCTCAATTCCTCATTGACTTTGACCGTCAGTTGGCGATTTGAGAGGTAGCTGTGGATTAGCAGAATCAGAGAGTCGGGGAATTTGTATCTCACCAGCTTGAAGATGAGACCGTCCGTCCAAACGCGGTCGAAGGCCTTCTCCAAGTCGATGAGAGCCACCACGGTGACCTTCCTCTCGTTAAATCCCATGGCTATATCGTTGACGAGTCTCGCAACCTGGTGGACCGAACCGTGCGAGGACCGAAATCCGTGCTGCTCGTCGATCAGGATGTTGTTGGCGGTGATATGGTTCTGCAGCCTCGTCAGGATGACCCTCTCGCACACCTTGCTCACGCTGTCGAGCAGACTGATCGGACGGTAGCTGACCGGCCGGTGCGGATCCTTGCCTGGCTTGGGTATCGGGATCACTCGAGCCGTCTTCCATCTGGTTGGGAACGTCCGCGTCTTCAGCGAGCCGTTGGCGATGTGCGTCAGTGCAACGAGACCCTTCCTGGACAGGTTTCGCAGCACAACGTTTTGGATCTGGTCCTCTCCTGGGGCCTTTCTGGGTGCAGACTTGGCGATAATCCTCCTCACCTCGCTTGGTCTGGCCAGCATTCCGTCCATCTCGAGCGGATTTGCGACGCGCCGTCGCGCTCGCCTCAAGTAGACCTGGACCTGCCTGCTGATCGACCTCTGCTCAGCCGTGTCCGTGGCCGCGTCTCCGATGTGGTGGACCTTGGCGTAGTGGTCTGCCAGCAGCTCCGCCTTCGCTCGGTCGCTGATTGCTGTCAGGCTCGGATCGCCGTCGGCGCTCGAGAGAGCCGGCAGCGGTGCGGATTTCGTCGTCAACTTCCTCACCTGCCTCCAGAGAGTGTTGTCCGTGGGCCTCAGGTTGCTCAGCTTTTCACGCCAGGCATCGTTGCGGTGCTCACTGATTGCACGCTTGATCTGCGCCGTCAGGAAATTCATCTCGACTTTGTCCTCAGCTAGTCGAGTCCGCTGCCAAAGTCGTCTCTGGCGGTTGCGGGCGGTGATCAGCTGCTCGATGTGCTGCGGCAGCGCATCGTCGTCCTTCTGCTGCCCTCGTTTCGCCTTCGGGATGGTCCTCTGCATGGCGTTCTGCAGCGCCTGCGTCAGGTGGTCGACGAGCCCGTCGAGCTCCTCGTTCGTCGATGGGCACGACTTCGGCAGCTTTAGTCCCCTGTCCAGCTCCTTCCTGAAACGAGCCCAATTCACGTTCTTGTAGCTGAGTCTCTGCCCCTCGGTCTCGATCGGGCGCGGTGCTCTGTTGTTGGCCAACTCGAAGAGGACCGGATCGTGATCGGAGCTCATCTCGGCGCAGGTCCACGGCTGCGAGATGCTGGCATTACGGCTGAGGATGATATCGATCGTCGTCGGCGATGATCCGTTCAGCGGAAAGTGAGTCGGAGCGTCCGTGAAGTGGAGGCTCGTCTCGGTGTCGGAGACGTGCTCGAAGATGGCGGTGCCGCTAGCGTTCACCGGCACGGAGTTCCACGCCGGATGGCGCGCGTTCAGGTCCCCGACCAGCAGCGTCCTGTCCTCGGCCAGGATGGAGTCCAACTCTGCACGGCTCAGTTTGTTCTTTGGCGGATTGTAGGCTGCCACCAACGTCAGACCGGTCTCCAGCTCGATGGCGAGCAGCTCCAGCTTGGAGGTCAGCACCGGACTGGAAATCGTCACCTCCTTGTAATTGATGGTTCTGTGAATGAGAATAAGCAGACCACCAGCACCTTTCCTCCGATCCCTCCTGACGACGGTGAAGCCTCGCTGTCGAAAGGTGTCCGTTGGTCCCAGCCTCGTCTCCGACACGCAGGCGATTCCGATGCGGTTTCGAGCGAGGAACAGCGACAACTCAGCTCTCCTCGTCGCCAGCCCGTTGACGTTCCAGGTGCAGACCCTCAGTTGTTGTTGACGCTCTCGGCGAACGACTCGATGAGCTCCAGCTGTTGCATCGGGTCCTCCGTCTCGGCGAGCGCAAGCAGGAGTGTTGCAGCTGCTCGAAGAAGTCGACCCAGGTTCACCTTGCTGGCCGTCTCCTCTCTCACCTTCATGTAGTAACGCAGGGCTGCGATGTCCTCCGTTGCCTTCGTTGGAATGCTGGCGGCGGCGATGTTCTGCTGCGCCCTCGTTGAAGTCGTTGGTGGTTGCACGGTTGTCGTCTTCTGTGCCGGCGATTTCTCTTTCTCTCGAGACGTCGATGCTGCGTTCGCCGGTGGCGCTGGTGGAGGTTGCCAACTCGGCAGGTGCTGCGCTGGTTTCGTCCAGGTGAACTGTGCACGGTCGCACGCTGCTGGTGGTGGTTGGTGAGTCGCTTCCGCGAACGGCTCCAGGTGTTGGTTTAGCGGAGGGAACATCGTGCGTCCGCCTCGACCTGCAGGTCCTCCCCGACCTCGGCCTCGACCACGGCCTCGTCCCTGACTGTGCGACACTACTCGGCTCGTGACCGCTGCCGCCGGCTGCTGTTGTTGGTTTTTTGGCCTCTTCTCCAGCAACTTGGTGTAGACTGGGCAGGTCACCGAATTTGCGGTATGCGGACCGCCACAATTCGCGCACTTTGCCGGCACGTCGATCGATTTCACGCATGCGGACGTGAGATGATCTTCGTCGCACTTGACGCACCGCGGCTGCATCGTGCAGTTTCCACTCGCGTGGCCCCACCTTTGGCACCGATGGCACTGCCCGAGCACTTTTCTGTTTTTGTAGCGCTCCACTCGCACCTTCACATACTCCACTACTCGCACCTTCTCCTTGATGGCCCCGAACGTGGTGGACTTCTTCACGTTGAAGAGGTACAGCGAATTTACTTTGCCCACGATTTCGCGCACGAACTTCACTTCCGCTTCGAGTAGGCCGGCCAGCTCGCACTTCAACTCCTCGACCGGAAACCCGCGATCCAGACCCTTGATTACGAAGCTGTGGCTCGCCTCGTTCCTCGGAGTGTAGGTGAACATCCCCACGTTCGCTGCCTCCAGGACCGCCTTGGCCTGCTCGTAGGCGCGTACGGTGTCGGTACTAATATTGCTGCTCTTCTCGCGCTGCTCCACGTGGAAGTTCTCCGGCTGAACGGCGCTTGCGATACGCTGTATCAGCTGCCTGTCCAGCTTCCTCTCCGTTATTATTGGAGGTGGCTTTCTCTCTTTGGTTTGTGCCGTCGGGCACTTGGCTTTCGCAGCCTTCCTCGTGCGCGGGCTGGTGACGACGGTCCAACCGTCCTTCGGCTCGCTTCTCTCATTTTCTGAGTCCGTCGACGCTTCGTCAGCGGAGGACTCGCTCAGCAGCAGCTGCGTTGTTTCGCGGACAGCGGCGGCCTTGCGCTGGAGTTCGCTTGCCACCTGACTGCTCGGCGCTGCGTCTTTCTCGGCCAACCTGGCCATGCGTCTTGTTGTCGGCGGTGAAGCCACGCTGTTATCGCCACTCTCGGCGGAATCGATCGCATTCTCCTGCTCAATAACGTCCTCTTTTTTGAGGTTCGTCGCACGCGCCACGCGGCGAGCACGTAATGGCGGCCGCGTGGAGCTCGCTCGCACTGATTCCTGCATCATCCTCGCCGGTGGCTCGGAATCTGCGGGAATTCACACACCCTCGCGTTCCTCGCACTTCCACCCACGTTCTCGCACAGGTATTTTTCGATATTTTAATGTCTTTTCGCGAAATTTAGCAAATTTAATCGACCAGATCAGCGGAGCTACTAAGCCACACCCACTCTGCTCTGCGGTCTGCGTGCGACTCGGGACGAGAACCGGTTTTTTATCAACGTGGTATGGTCGTTGCCTATAAAATATACTTTTTTCCTGGCTTACCAAGACCGCTCCTGCTATATAATACGTACATGTACAGAGTGATAGGTAAAGTTCGCGAGTGCTCGCGAAAACGTATATTCGACATATATCGTATTTATTTGTTCGAGGTCTGTATATTTATTCACAATATGTGGTTATTACACAAACATTTTTTTTTTAATTTAATTTAATTTTGATATTTTTTTGTATAAATATATAAATATTGGCGTCAGAATTCGTGCTCATCCTTTATTAGTGGTGAAAAAAGTTTCTGCGTCATTTATATATTATTTGGTGGTGGATGCGACTGGTTCTCGAGGCAACATGGCTGCTAGCGCCGCTTTTCGCTACACCTCGTTGTCGCACGTTGCGTTGCGTTCTATGCTAGTGCAATTCAACAGCAAAAAGAGACAACGGCACGCGGTGTTCCCAAGCGGTCACCCATCCAAGTACTATCCGCGCCCGACGTTGCTTAACTTCGGTGATCGGACGAGAACCGGTTTTTTATCAACGTGGTATGGTCGTTGCCTATAAAATATACTTTTTTCCTGGCTTACCAAGACCGCTCCTGCTATATAATACGTACATGTACAGAGTGATAGGTAAAGTTCGCGAGTGCTCGCGAAAACGTATATTCGACATATATCGTATTTATTTGTTCGAGGTCTGTATATTTATTCACAATATGTGGTTATTACACAAACATTTTTTTTTTAATTTAATTTAATTTTGATATTTTTTTGTATAAATATATAAATATTGGCGTCAGAATTCGTGCTCATCCTTTATTAGTGGTGAAAAAAGTTTCTGCGTCATTTATATATTATTTGGTGGTGGATGCGACTGGTTCTCGAGGCAACATGGCTGCTAGCGCCGCTTTTCGCTACACCTCGTTGTCGCACGTTGCGTTGCGTTCTATGCTAGTGCAATTCAACAGCAAAAAGAGACAACGGCACGCGGTGTTCCCAAGCGGTCACCCATCCAAGTACTATCCGCGCCCGACGTTGCTTAACTTCGGTGATCGGACGAGAACCGGTTTTTTATCAACGTGGTATGGTCGTTGCCTATAAAATATACTTTTTTCCTGGCTTACCAAGACCGCTCCTGCTATATAATACGTGCATGTACAGAGTGATAGGTAAAGTTCGCGAGTGCTCGCGAAAACGTATATTCGACATATATCGTATTTATTTGTTCGAGGTCTGTATATTTATTCACAATATGTGGTTATTACACAAACATTTTTTTTTTAATTTAATTTAATTTTGATATTTTTTTGTATAAATATATAAATATTGGCGTCAGAATTCGTGCTCATCCTTTATTAGTGGTGAAAAAAGTTTCTGCGTCATTTATATATTATTTGGTGGTGGATGCGACTGGTTCTCGAGGCAACATGGCTGCTAGCGCCGCTTTTCGCTACACCTCGTTGTCGCACGTTGCGTTGCGTTCTATGCTAGTGCAATTCAACAGCAAAAAGAGACAACGGCACGCGGTGTTCCCAAGCGGTCACCCATCCAAGTACTATCCGCGCCCGACGTTGCTTAACTTCGGTGATCGGACGAGAACCGGTTTTTTATCAACGTGGTATGGTCGTTGCCTATAAAATATACTTTTTTCCTGGCTTACCAAGACCGCTCCTGCTATATAATACGTGCATGTACAGAGTGATAGGTAAAGTTCGCGAGTGCTCGCGAAAACGTATATTCGACATATATCGTATTTATTTGTTCGAGGTCTGTATATTTATTCACAATATGTGGTTATTACACAAACATTTTTTTTTTAATTTAATTTAATTTTGATATTTTTTTGTATAAATATATAAATATTGGCGTCAGAATTCGTGC